>CAUOFW020009057.1:370696-567567 GCA_963454935.2 Ilex paraguariensis
TTTTTTTTTTTTTTTTCTTTTTCCAACTATTTGATGATGTGAAAGAACATTTCTCCCTACCATCCATTCAAGTCGGACCCATTGTATACAAGTGCGTCCCTTGCATCTATGGGAGCAGTTGATTTCACTTTATGAGAATCCAATAGGGGTACAACTTATTTATAGGCATTAGTGTAGTTAAAAACTCTTAATCACAGCCAATCACTTAAAACAGTTACATTTAATCTCAAAATTAGTGATATAACTAAATCAGGTAAAACTCAAATACCAAATACACGTTGAAAATCTCCAATATACCCGTATTGTACCACTGCACCCCACAACCTATTATTTGACCCTGGTAACCATTAACACAATGAATGTGAACTATGGGGCGCAAAGAGGAATGACCTATTGGTTAGTGCCTTTCTCGCCTTGCCTCCTCCTAGTGTAGGGTTCGAGTCTCACCAAGTCCCCCTCCCCTGTATAAATAGTGACCAAAAAAAAATACTGTGAACTATGAGGATTCGGTAATGGCCAACCACCTTGGACCTAAGGGTTGCGGTTTTGAACCTCACCCACTCCTCCTCATGTAAACACAGTTTTTTTTTTTAAAAAAACAAGGGAACTATACTCTATTTCCGACAAACACCTTCCAAACAGAGGCATTCCTTGGTATCATATGTAGTTTTTAGCCTAAAAAATCTACATTTTCCATTGGATCAGATTCCCTTTTTACCTGAAGAAGTGAAAGATTGAATCTGACTGATACTGAGCTCCTAGTGTAGCTCCAATGGCTTCTTACTTCCTTTTCTGCATAGAGATTACCTGTGAACTCAATGACATTAGATGGAAAGAAAACTACAAAGGAAAGAAGCAATAAATACTGCAACACTGAGATTATGAGCACCAAAATTGAAGAATGCAATTGATAACGTAGCCTATCAAAAAGCATTTTCAAAGAATTTCCTCTTGTTAATACATTTCAATGGCTCAAAAATTCAAACCATCTGTTAGGGTGAAATTAAGGGCACCAATATTGCTAATGCAATTCTTTAGATTGCCAATCAAACAATTGCAAGAATTTTGTCTTGCTGCATTCGTCGATTGTTTAAAAAATTAAATTATAGTAGGGAAAAAAAAACTTCTTCAGATGGCTTCTACTGTTAGGGTCAAAAAAGAAAAAGAGAGGTTACACAAGTTTCTAATCTTACAAATCTTGAAGGTGCTCTGAGGTATGATTCTGACCTCCTTGGATGTGAATATTTTACATTGTCTCTGGCACCAAAACTATTCTTACAATCTTCATTTCTGTTCCATATCTTGAAAACTCCACCAGTGACAACAATTTAGCACCAGAGACCAAAGAATGCAACCTTTAGTATAATGCTTGTTAGACTAAGCTGACAAAAAGAAATAATCTAGCCTCATTAGTTGATTGCTCTGAAATTATGTTAGACGTCTTCAACTCTTCTATAAAAAAGAACATAAGCAGCTGAAGTCTTTATTCTGTCCTCACTGATGGGAGAAACGTGGCTGTCATCAAAGTCATACCAGCGATCACCACCATGCTACATCAGAAAAAGCGAAATTAGAACAATCAATTAAATAAATGATCGTTGTTAACAAAAATTTATATGAATTATATCTATAAAGTTATTTGCATGAAATAACATGGCAGGAGAAAACACAATCCAAGCCTTCATACTTACACTCCTAAACCTCACAAAATATCTAGGCGCTCCTTTTTTTTTTCCTGTCTAGAAAGTTTCATAAACACCCACTACAGATTGTCACATAGGCAAAGGAACTCTGTATCAGATTTTGTCTGATAACAGTGTTAACTGCTGTCACGACAATACCCCACGTAATATGTATTATGTACTTTAAAATGTACATACATACTGACCCTCTATAGTTTCAGCTAAGTTGCATATTAACCAGGCTTAGATGCACAACTATAATCAGCCACTAAATTGTTGTGTAAACCAAATTTATCGCCTTTCCCCTTAAATTTTGTAATTTTTCTTTCTTCTGTTCCAACACGTCGTAAAAGTNAAATATGTATTAGATGCACAACTATAATCAGCCACTAAATTGTTGTGTAAACCAAATTTATCGCCTTTCCCCTTAAATTTTGTAATTTTTCTTTCTTCTGTTCCAACACGTCGTAAAAGTTAAGAGTGGTGAAAGAGGTGGGTGGATTATGCTCGTTGGATAATAATTCAAAAGGTATAAGCGGTCAAATGACGAGACCGTCCTCTTGCATCATCTTGATTTCAGAATGTGAACGTCTCCTTCTCTAATTGGTTGGAGAGAGAGAGAGAGAGAGAGATGTTTTAAGGGTGAGCAGTAAGAGGAAGAGAATAGCTCAAATCTTCTGGTGAGTGGGTTTTATGTTGGCAGGTGTATTTGGGAATCTGAGAGTACAATAATAACTTCAATGTTTATTAAGCAGTATTTTTTCAGTCCAGTCCAAAGGCATGTGAAGGTCAATCAAGCAAAAATTGATGCCTTTCCTCCACCAAATCACTCGCTTTATGTTCAATTAGTTAGTTAATCGAGATTTTTATGCATTTTGGTGGGAAATATTGGACCCAGCCATATCTTGTATGATGACGGTGACTGATGTCACTTTGTGCTACATTCTGCTACTACAACTGTGGCTTCCATCGTATAGAAGGACCCAGCTCAAGTTCCTGGTTGGGAATGAACAGCTCATGAAGAGTTATACAAAGGGCCACTAAGATAATGTCGTGGACACCTTGTTCTCAGCATAAGAGCTGAAATTTGAACTAGGTTTATGATGACACAATGAATGTGTAATGGCAATTGCCAATTAATTATCAAATACAATGGCATTTTACTATATCGTGTCTAAGGTTAACCTTGATGTTTTCAGAAGAATCCAGTACCATGCCAGCCACTCTTTTGATTCAATAAAGGCCACTCACAACAGGAGGTGTAAGCGAAACAGACATATTAACTGCATAGGGTGCAGTAAAGTTCAGGAAATACGCAAGATGTCTTTGAAGTGAGGACAAACCACAGGAGTCCCGGATGAAATTCTTCCTATTTGGTTGAGATTGCTAGAGCATCCAACTGAAAACCAATTAAGCACATAAACCAACCTTGAGTGGTTCTACTCATTCAATGTTGGATATGAGCTCTCTTCACACCCTCCCTCATGTGCAACCTGGGCTCTTGTGTGGAGCTAACAAACAACTATGCATACCAAAAAATTCAAATGGGTAAGAGACTTGACCCACTGACCACCATAGGCCCAGCTTTATTACCATGTTAGAGCATCCGACCCAAAACCAATTGGCAATGAGTGGAGTGGCCCCTCAAACATATAAACCAACCTGGGTGGTCTTAATCGTTCGGGATACAAACTCTGTTTACAGAGATGTTATTGTGTGACACGTATCAAGTATCTAGGCAGCTGTATTTCCCTCACTCATCCAATGTGCACGGTTAGGTCTAATCTCGGTGTTATAGTGCCACATATGGCATTCACACAGTTTCTTTCACAAAAGGTAACAGAAGTTGCAATGCACAAGTTCAAGCATTCACGACTGCTGCCCTTGTGGGGCATTCATGTTAAGCCAGATGTTCAGCAATAAAATACGTGCAAAATCTCACACATATGGCATGTATCTTTTCACAAAGGACATTGCAGTCAGATCATCACTTAATAGCATAACTATTTCTGAATGTCAGGGTAAATTACTGTGAGTAAACATTCTAAGTTTCCACAAGGTGGTGCATAAACAAGCATGCTCTGGACCGAATCGACATAATTCCACTTTTTTATTCTTTTAAAAATATAATTACAATTTTTCACAGTTCCTACTTCCTACTATAAATATGAGTTGGTTTCCTTTTTATTTTCGTAAACTGCTGCACAGATTTAAATTGTTTCCAATGCTTGGTAAAACAAGGACAGAGGAGAATAGGAGTAAACAAATAAATACAGAGAAGGAACTTGAAACATCACAAATGCACTTACATGAACAAATGCAGTATAATGACCACCTCCCATGCTTCCATAATGATTACTGATTGCATAAAGCATATATCGGTTAGATATTCGTCCATCTTTATAGGCAATGTATGTCGACAAATCAAGATCTTGGATAGGAAATTCAACATATGTCTCCAACTTGTTCTTCAAAAACCGGCTGTAAGAAAATCTTTTCAAGTGAATCACCAGAATCTCTGGCAACCTCCAAAGATCTAATTTTTTACTGGCTTGGCAATGCTTCTTGCAGATGGGGCAGTACCTAACATTATATTTATCATAAAGCATGTTAAAAATACCACATTTACGGGCCACAGTGCTCACTACTTAAGAAACTTACATAGATGAGCAGAAGACAGAAATAAACTGTTAAATGAACTCACAGAACTCACCTCTTCACGAGAAGGATGTTTCAGTCTAACTCAATACAGCACCCTAAGGGTAGGCAAAATGTCTAGGAGTCCAATTTAAAAGCTAGAGGTCTTGAGTTCAAGAATGCCCTCTGGGGCCATCTACCATGATTTATCCTAGAATTACATGGTGCATGTGAAATGGTAGGATTGCACGTGCCCAAGGAGGATTAGCAGATACTCTAAGAGAGCCAGATATCACCTTGCTCAACAAGGCTAGTTACCCATTGTGTGACCAATGTATTTTATACAAATATATTTTTTCCCATAAGTTTTTGATGCAATATGGGTGGCTAGACACACGTGGCTTTAATCTAATGGTACTCCTTACCTTGTGAAGGTTTTGCCTTCTTGAGGTCAAGGGGTCAAGTCCCACTTCTCCCCTCCCCCCCCCAAACAAAAAAAAATGATACGCATGGCTAGATTTTTGGCATCCAGTTCGAGCAAGCCCACTGTCGTCCGTACGAAGCAAATGAGTTGTCGTTGAAAGACTTGTCAACTAAGCAATTTTATAGAGCATGACTTATTAATTTCTTTGTTTAGTAAGGATTTTGCATTTTTTTCGTTTCTAAACCCAATTAGGATTCTAGGCTACTTTGTTTCCTAGTTTGGTCAAAGTTTTGCTATTATAGATAGCCAACTATGCAACCCTCCAAGACCAACTTTGGTGTTTTACATAATATTTTTTCAGAAACCATTTTCTCTCTTTTCAATCACTTTAATATCTTGGGAATGAACAAAGTCATTGTAGAACTTTATTCTAGTATTATCTCTAGTAATCAACAAGCCTATGGTTATTTTGTTGTTCTAGTATCATTTGGGTACGCTCCCCGTACTAGTTGGTATTAGAGTATGTGACCTTTCGTGCACAGTGTTGGTGGTCGGAATTGTCTTTTGACAACATGCTTGTAAACTAAAAGGTTACAACAATACAGAATTGAAGATTGCGTCTCGAGGGGCAGACTAATCTCCATCCTTTTTTGAGAAGGAAAAAGTGTTTGATGTTAAATGGGTTGCCTCAGTCACTTCCATATCTCCAGAAAAATCGATCATGTCTCGTTTCTTGTGATGTATCACAAATATAAGACAAAGAATAGATCACAAAAACAAGGATGATGTTGTGGTTATCATCCCGGNTGAGAAGGAAAAAGTGTTTGATGTTAAATGGGTTGCCTCAGTCACTTCCATATCTCCAGAAAAAATCGATCATGTCTCGTTTCTTGTGATGTATCACAAATAGGGATATAAGACAAAGAATAGATCACAAAAACAAGGATGATGTTGTGGTTATCATCCCGGAGAAGGTGCAGGAGTCTCATGTTCTTGACACTAATTTGGAGGAGGTATCCTTGGATAACGATCTATTTCCTTGCACCTCGTGTGCATAATTGTCAAATCATGTATTGGAAGACGTATTATTTTTTAAAAATAGTGTATCATATCGTGTATCGTAAGATAAGCGCAATTTTAATTTTTAAATAATTATCAATAAAATATATGTATATACCTTTATAAAAAAGTCATAGACTCATAATAACATAGCATTTCATTAATATTCCACTAATTATTCAAGTTCCTAACANGTTGTCAAATCATGTATCGGAAGACGTATTGTTTTTTAAAAATAGTGTATCATATCGTGTATCGTAAGATAAACGCAATTTTAATTTTTAAATAATTATCAATAAAATATATGTATATACCTTTATAAAANATTGTCAAATCATGTATTGGAAGACGTATTATTTTTTAAAAATAGTGTATCATATCGTGTATCGTAAGATAAGCGCAATTTTAATTTTTAAATAATTATCAATAAAATATATGTATATACCTTTATAAAAAAGTCATAGACTCATAATAACATAGCATTTCATTAATATTCCACAAATTATTCAAGTTCCTAACATAGTTTAGTAAAATGCAAAAACTTCTAATTCAAACTTCTAATATCAACTACTTGAACAACCTTAATATTAATTAGGAATTTTGAATTCAATTGAATAGCATATTTTATTTATTTTTTTTAACTATAACTACTGAAATGACATTATTTCACTATCTAGTGATTTAAAAATAAGCCATAGGATAAAACGATGTTATTTCAACCCCAAAATTTAAAAAAAAAAAAAAAAAAAATAGAATCGTCACGTATCGGGCGTATCGTATCATATCGTATATCGTATGATACGGTGCAAAAACGATACAGAGGCACGATACGTATCATTTTTCAGACGTATTGTACGATTTGTATCGCGTATCGTACGATACGTATCACTATGCTCGTGTGTATTGCCTTCTGGTCGTNCGATACGGTGCAAAAACGATACAGAGGCACGATACGTATCATTTTTCAGACGTATTATACGATTCGTATCGCGTATCGTACGATACGTATCACTATGCTCGTGTGTATTGCCTTCTGGTCGTTTAAGATTGTATTTATAATTATTTATCATTAGGGGTATTTCTGTCTTTCGTTTGTAATAGAGTTTTATATATAGTGTCTCTTGTAATTAGTTATTTATTATTTGTGGAATATTAGAGAATAGTAGCATGGTTTATTCTCTCTTTCTTTTTTACATGTGTTCTTTTCTTTACATGATTTGATCTAAATAATTTTTAGGAATGGCAAGCATTTGGGAGATGGGGTGGTACAAGACCTTGTGGGCCCCGTACTAAAGATTGTTTTGGTCTAATTGGAAATCAAGATGTTGCTCCCTTGGAAACAACGATACCCAATAATTATTAAAAAGTTGAAGCTACAAGTGGTGGTTACTATGCATNTTTTAGGAATGGCAAGCATTTGGGAGATGGGGTGGTACAAGACCTTGTGGGCCCCGTACTAAAGATTTTTTTGGTCTAATTGGAAATCAAGATGTTGCTCCCTTGGAAACAACGATACCCAATAATTATTAAAAAGTTGAAGCTACAAGTGGTGGTTACTATGCATATCAGACGAAGCTACAAGTGGTAGTTACTAGGATGGATTCTATTGAGGCTGTTAATAATTGGATTTTGCTTATTGCTATACATATCAGACGACTTTGAGTTATGCAGACACCCTGGTTGTACGAGGTCTAAAATGTCTTGCATAAAATTAATATGTTGTCGCATGCCACGATTGTTTGTGGCTTCATAAAAACTATTTGTTATTCATATCTTGTTTGCTGTTGTGATATTGGAAGAGGATATAATCTTTAAAGCATTATCCAAGACCATGGAAGCNGTACATATCAGACGACTTTGAGTTATGCAGACACCCTGGTTGTACGAGGTCTAAAGTGTCTTGCATAAAATTAATATGTTGTCGCATGCCACGATTGTTTGTGGCTTCATAAAAACTATTTGTTATTCATATCTTGTTTGTTGTTGTGATATTGGAAGAGGATATAATCTTTAAAGCATTATCCAAGACCATGGAAGCACTTAATGGGGCTTTATAGAGAGATTTTGTCTTTAAGACATTGTTGTGTGTGAGTCCTCATAACAAACTCAAGGCCTACTGCAAAATTGGTGGAATATTAAAACTTAAAAGGTTGAAATCTTGATTGGTCAGAAGCCTAAATTCAAACAAAGTCATATTCAAATGTGGGGAATGAGGCAAACGATTATAGTTTGGAAAACTTCGTCATTTTTGGCAATTAGATTCTTTCTTTATTTTTCTCAAAGTTTTGTTTCCAATTCCATGTCAATTAAGGATCTTCTTTATTGTATTTCCTAGTTCAATTATGACTCTACCATTTGGGGTTTTCCAAATTCTTCTAGGAATGTAATTTATTTTGTTTATGATATTATTGACTATTTGCTATTATAAATATTCAGATCTGTAACCTCTTGAGACTAGCTTTTGATGTTTTGAATAGCATTTTCTGTAGAAATAGTTTCTTTTTTCCAATTGTGATGGGATTCTCCAAATCAACAAAAATATTGAAGATCTTTAGACTAGTACTATCTGCCATAATCAACAAATCTAAGTTTGTCGTATTACTTTGGTTTCATTCGATAACAAAATTCCGTTTTGGTGTATAGTTTCATTCTGCTCAAAAATGCAAATATTTTGGAAATGTTTTGAAAACGTATCGGAAAACATAATAGAAACACGAAAAATTTTGAAATTTTGATCCAGAAACATTCCACAACTTTTGGCCAAAACACCTTAAACGTTTTGAAACATTCTAAAACACTTAGAAACATAGGAATTCCAATATTCGATAATTGATTTGTTTCGATTTCTCCTCAAACCAATATGTTTCGGTTGAAACTCAATGAAATCTTAATCCTTGCCTCTGCATCTATACAACAATATTATGCATGNTAATATTCGATAATTGATTTGTTTCGATTTCTCCTCAAACCAATATGTTTCGGTCGAAACTCAATGAAATCTTAATCCTTGCCTCTGCATCTATACAACAATATTATGCATGTTGATTATGAGAGGTAATAGTCCATAATGTTCTTTAATGGCTTTCCCGTGTATTGGGATTCCATAGAAAATGCTTCTTTTACGTTTTAGGTATTAGCCACAGTTCATATTCATTCAATAATTCTATCCCTCTTCATTCTTGGATNAAGAAAATGCTTCTTTTCCGTTTCAGGTATTAGCCACAGTTCATATTCATTCAATAATTCTATCCCTCTTCATTCTTGGATCTCGTTTCCTAACATTTTGACTCTTCCACAGTGTCAAAGTAAACTTTTCAATACGGTCCAGATTGCTAGACTAGTTCCTAGTTTTACAATAGGATGATACATGAGGAGTCTTTTTATGCCGGTTCTTCCTTCTAATGACCGGCAAATCTATGACCTTTTCTGCAACAGGCATCAGTCCAAAGAACCTACAAGAAATAGATGTTAGTGGCACGACGTATCGTTGAGCACCTACGTCACTCGGCTCGCATGCAACCACGCCCCATTATGTTATGGAAGAACAGAGGTTATTGTTGGGTTGGTTACTCAGAACCAATAATAGGCTGTCGAATTTCATCCTACAACTAGAAGAAACTCACATTGGGGTTCACTGTGACTTGATAGAATCCACACGCGACCATCAGCTTTCCCATACTAAGGGTAGATCTGTTGCTTACTCTTCACAGAAACATTTGACCTCTACTATAATAATGTCGTCCGATCTTTCTGATCTCCTTTCAAGCTTCCTAGAATACCTAAGCAATTGGAAAAGGCGGAAAAGATTTCTCTGAAAATACTATTAAAATTATCAACAAGCAAGTCTCAAGAGGTTTACATTGTTATATCAAAAACCTAATCAGACTAGGAAACAAAGTAAACCAGAATCCTGATTGAATCAGGAAATGAAATGTACAGCAAAATCCTAATTACGTAAGAACATAAAATAAGTAGATTTCCTAACTGACTAGGAAACAAATAGAAAACTTGAACACAAATTAAATGAGAATCTACTAAAAAATTGCACAATGCCAATCTTCTAAATGACAACTCATTCATCTTGTTTGTACTATGTTGATCTTGCTTGAACCAGATGCCAAAATTCTCCATGCGTATTGCATCAATGCCATTGGGTCTTCATCAGAAATTATATAGAAAAGCACCCAGAATAGAAGATAGTCTATCTGTTTGATAAGATTGGGCTCCTATTTTCTGGGGGTTGTCCCATTACATTGTGGCATTTACAACATATTTCATTACGTAGCATGTTCATTACAAAAGCATGCATCATGATGGAAGTATTCAATTAATATTCAAGGTGTAAATGCATTAATTAGTTACAAGAAACAGGTGCGATGATGGATAATTAATCCTACATGCAACAATGTGAACGATCAAGTTGTCTTCTAAATGTATTAGCTTCTTCAGATGCCAGGCATTATGAAAACAGAGTAAGCATAAAATAGAACACAAGAATGAAAACAATCACACAGTAGACAACCCTCTTAATTGTGTAACAAGGGTGATAACAGAGAATGGATATTTTCATTGAAAAATTGAAAAAACACAATAGACATACTTACCACATATCTTCTGGTCCAAGGGGCTCCTCCTTGAGAAATGCTTCAAGGCATTTATACAGAGAAACAGACTCTTGAGGCGTTTTCACCAAGAATCCAGACTTGAAAATTTCAGGCAATGGGCTACGAAGGCCTGTACTGTACCGTTCAACCATCTTATCTGGCCAATGTACAAGGACACTCAACCGCTTAGGCAAAGCAGTCAAACTCACGGGCTCATTCATTACAATTTCAGTGCCCCTGATTGTTCCCTTTTCGTCTGTTAGGTAAAACCGTAAGCCAGTATCAGAATGTATATCAAAATCTTCCCTGACAGCAGCTTCTGCATCCCCACTCCCACAACCAGTGGCATCTTCCATCTCAGTTAAATTTTCAGTTGCAGTGTTCTCAACGTCATCAGACATGTCCATAGAATCTCTACTGTGTGCTGAGAAAGGATTAAGTAATTTCAAATACAGGTTACGTATATCAGATCCATTTATGATATTACAGCTTCCCACAAAAGGAATTCCAAATGTCTTCCAACTTGATGCCAGCTTCCCACAGATATACTGCCTGAAAAGGGAATTTTATTAGACAGTTTGGATTGGAAAAGGAAAAGGAAAAGAAATGATGGGAAGGGAGCAATTTACCCCAAAATTAACTTTTTATCACGAGTTAAGAACTAAGATCAAGGGTTGCAGCAAATTAACTAGGCAAAGAGGATAAACACAAGATATTGTTGAAATATAAATACTTAAGTTACAACCCTCCAACAACTTAAACTTTTAGAGTAGATGTTTGTTTAAATGATATTCGAGCACGAGGTCATGTGTTCAAATCTCGCCGTCACCCTTATGATTAAAAGAATTTCACACGCTAGGCCCAAAAATTTAGCTTGCACATGAGGGGACATGTTGAAGTATAAATAGTTAAGTTACACCCTCTCCAACAGCTTAAGCTTTTGGAATAGATGGTTGTTTAACAGATATATCATAACACAAATAATGAATGAGCTGCAATACTATTATCTTGATATTCACATTAGCATCTACCTGTATAATGTCTCAAATTTAGCAATCATGAAAGCAATCTATAGAGGCAATTCAACAAACATTCACAAATTACATTCCATGAAAGCTAAAAAGCATAATTGTCTCAACTAAGGAGCACAACTGCCTGCTTTCCAAAAACTTGTAAGCATTCAGATCAAGTGGACAGGACATAAACTCAACATGGCAAGCCCCATCATAGTCAACAGTGATTAAGAAATACCATCAATAGACTTTATGGTTGGTCTATATTTCAGGCTGAATAACAGAAGTATGATACAGTGTTATGCAAACTTTCTTCTCATCTCCTTTGACCCTAATGTGGAAAGACCATTGCCACTACTTGCCACTTACACACTACAAACTGGTGTCTTGTCCCAGCCGTATCAGTGGGCTACTGTGCAACAGACAACAGGGCTTAAATTCCACGGTTTAGAAAATATAAGTGCACATATATCTTTCTTAGCTATACAAATGGAAAAGATTTAAACAATAAGGGAAAAGGAGAAATATAAGTCAGTACAATAGATCAGTATAGGACAACTGTAGATTTGAAAGCTCACCAAACGTCAAAAATATTTTGCATATAGGAAACATATTATCCTTGTTACTCAATGTGGTGACTTGGAGTTTGTGAAACTACTATCTCATCTAAAAGCTTAAGTTATTAGAGATGTTATAATTAAGTATTTATACTTCAACACACCCCTACATGTGCAGACTATATATTGACTTAACACGTGGAAATCTTTTAATAATCAGGGTAACGGTGAGATTCGAATTAGGACCTCATCCTTAGATGTCATGTTAAATTACCATCTCATATAAATGCTTAAGTTATTAAAGAGAATGAAACTTAAACATTTATACTTCGGGGGTTATTCTCAGGAACATCACATATCCCAGGTATTAGTTATTATTTATTAAAGGTATCCAACCTCATTTAGAAAAGCCCA
This sequence comes from Ilex paraguariensis, assembly GCA_963454935.2. Classification (NCBI taxonomy): domain Eukaryota; kingdom Viridiplantae; phylum Streptophyta; class Magnoliopsida; order Aquifoliales; family Aquifoliaceae; genus Ilex; species Ilex paraguariensis. Next base: position 383,087 of record CAUOFW020009057.1, read on the forward strand.
AGAGAAATTTTCTTTCATTTGGCATGTTTGGTTCATAGTTTTGAATAACAATAACGGTTTAACAGACGCTGATGTAACCAGCGTTACGTGACGGAAACGAAAACGAAAAAGGAAACCGGAGTCAAAAATATTCGTTTTTCCATTCTCATCTCATCCAATTCATAACACTGCTAAAGTTTTAACTTTATAATCATAAAATATTAGTTTTTAATACTTCCTAATTATTTTTATTATGATTTACAACTCATTACATTTAAATTAGTTCATAATATGAAAAATCAATATACAAGAATAAATATGGATATTCAATTGTGTCTTGCTCTATTTAGTGTTGATAATTACTTATTATTTGGGGTCAAAATTATGCAAATTCTAGAGCACATTTACAAATGTCTCAATAGGATTTGATTTTTTGTTTTATTAAATTAGGGGTGGAATTTGGGTAAAAAAATATACACATCCATAAAATTTAAACTGATCAGTAGGCTATCAAGTCATCATCTATTGGATTCAAAGAAGGAGACACTTGTCATAACACAAGCAATAGTTACAACCTCAAAACACAATCATGGGCCCACTTCACCAAGCAGCAGTTTGGGTCCAATCCTCTACGTTAAGATTTAAAAAAAACGAGATGCTTGTCGGTTAATAACGGGTTCACAACTTCGACATTCTCCAAATATATAGTCAACACAATAGTTACTATGTACCATATTGTACCTAACTTCGTGTCCCACTAGCTGTTACCCACACCTCACATGCAATAGTTGCAACCTTCAAAACACAAACAAGGCCACCTTCACCGTGCTACAAGTTGTGTCCAATTCTCTACTTTGAGATTTAAAAAAATGCGACGCTTGTCCGTTAATAACGGGTTTACAACTTTGACATTCTCCAAATATATAGTCCACACAATAGTTACTATATATCATATTGTATCTAATTCCTTGTCCCAATAACTGTTACCCACACCTCACAGCTGCTAAAATTCCACTCACTCCTCATGTGTCAATAGTTCATCTTCTTCAACCAGCTTACTTTCATGGGAGCTCTGTAAAAAAAACTTCACTACCATGAATCCTACGTCACTAAGGCTCTTTATCGGTCGGTACAATCCCATAACGGTCCTATAATAGCTGTTACAAGTGTTAAAAAAATTTTGAACACTATAACGGGGTGTAACGATATCGGAGGCCACCGATACCGTTCCATAACCGCCATAAAAGCCGATTTTCAAAACCATTGTTTGGATAACTATAAATATCCCACGAGTTAAAAAACAATTAAGGAGAGTTCAATGGAATATTGGTATTTTTTAATACTATCTCAATTATTGATATTCAAGTGGAGCACTATGGTACAAAATATTTAGTGAACAAGGGTACTGTTATAACTCACCATCTTAGTCTGCAATTTTAGTTATGTTGAAGTATAAATATTTAAATTACACATTCTCCAACAGCTTAAGCTTTTGGAGTAAATGGTTGTTTAACATGGTATTAGAGCAAAAGATCTTATGTTTTGAATTTTGCCGCCACCCTAATTTTTTANATACAAGAATAAATATGGATATTCAATTGTGTCTTGCTCTATTTAGTGTTGATAATTACTTATTATTTGGGGTCAAAATTATGCAAATTCTAGAGCACATTTACAAATGTCTCAATAGGATTTGATTTTTTGTTTTATTAAATTAGGGGTGGAATTTGGGTAAAAAAATATACACATCCATAAAATTTAAACTGATCAGTAGGCTATCAAGTCATCATCTATTGGATTCAAAGAAGGAGACACTTGTCATAACACAAGCAATAGTTACAACCTCAAAACACAATCATGGGCCCACTTCACCAAGCAGCAGTTTGGGTCCAATCCTCTACGTTAAGATTTAAAAAAAACGAGATGCTTGTCGGTTAATAACGGGTTCACAACTTCGACATTCTCCAAATATATAGTCAACACAATAGTTACTATGTACCATATTGTACCTAACTTCGTGTCCCACTAGCTGTTACCCACACCTCACATGCAATAGTTGCAACCTTCAAAACACAAACAAGGCCACCTTCACCGTGCTACAAGTTGTGTCCAATTCTCTACTTTGAGATTTAAAAAAATGCGACGCTTGTTCGTTAATAACGGGTTTACAACTTTGACATTCTCCAAATATATAGTCCACACAATAGTTACTATATATCATATTGTATCTAATTCCTTGTCCCAATAACTGTTACCCACACCTCACAGCTGCTAAAATTCCACTCACTCCTCATGTGTCAATAGTTCATCTTCTTCAACCAGCTTACTTTCATGGGAGCTCTGTAAAAAAAACTTCACTACCATGAATCCTACGTCACTAAGGCTCTTTATCGGTCGGTACAATCCCATAACGGTCCTATAATAGCTGTTACAAGTGTTAAAAAAATTTTGAACACTATAACGGGGTGTAACGNCACTACCATGAATCCTATGTCACCAAGGCTCTTTATCGGTCGGTACAATCCCATAACGGTCCTATAATAGCCGTTACAAGTGTTAAAAAAATTTTGAACACTATAACGGGGTGTAATGATATCGGAGGCCACCGATACCGTTCCATAACCGCCATAAAAGCCGATTTTCAAAACCATTGTTTGGATAACTATAAATATCCCACGAGTTAAAAAACAATTAAGGAGAGTTCAATGGAATATTGGTATTTTTTAATACTATCTCAATTATTGATATTCAAGTGGAGCACTATGGTACAAAATATTTAGTGAACAAGGGTACTGTTATAACTCACCATCTTAGTCTGCAATTTTAGTTATGTTGAAGTATAAATATTTAAATTACACATTCTCCAACAGCTTAAGCTTTTGGAGTAAATGGTTGTTTAACATGGTATTAGAGCAAAAGATCTTATGTTTTGAATTTTGCCGCCACCCTAATTTTTTAAAAAAATTTCACGTGCTAGATCCNTTAAGCTTTTGGAGTAAATGGTTGTTTAACATGGTATTAGAGCAAAAGATCTTATGCTTTGAATTTTGCCGCCACCCTAATTTTTTTAAAAAATTTCACGTGCTAGATTCNTTTAAATTACACATTCTCCAACAGCTTAAGCTTTTGGAGTAAATGGTTGTTTAACATGGTATTAGAGCAAAAGATCTTATGTTTTGAATTTTGCCGCCACCCTAATTTTTTAAAAAAATTTCACGTGCTAGATCCAAAATCTAACCAGAACGTAAGGAGACATGTTGAAGTATAAATACTTAAGGTACACCTTCTCCAACAACTTAAAATTTTAGAGTAAATTATTGTTTAACAAGTTACATAGTTGAGTTAATTGAAATTAAATGATGCACTAGCTTAACAATGAGATCATTAGAAAGCTAGTAACTGATTAGGTCTAAGCTTGGTAGTAATCCTGGATCTAGTTTTTTAATGCGTGAAGCTAACCACAATNATTGAAATTAAATGATGCACTAGCTTAACAATGAGATCATTAGAAAGCTAGTAACTAATTAGGTCTAAGCTTGGTAGTAATCCTGGATCTAGTTTTTTAATGCGTGAAGCTAACCACAGTGAACAAATCTCGTGAGGCCTAGGCAAGAAGAGAAAGGCGAAGCAAGCGCTTCATTGAAGCAAAATAAACAATATATATATATATTATATATCTAAACCATCCCATATGAAAATATGGTCATTAGTGCTCAACCATTACAGATGAAATCTTTTTCGTTACAAATAGGAAGCAACAACAAAAATTATATGATTTTCTACTAAATCAGTCCCTTTTAAGAGAAGCAATTGAACTTAGCATAACAAAGTAGCAAAATCAAACAAGGGCAGTCTAAAAACAAACACAGTTGAATCGGTCTATGTAACAAGTGCAGAAAACCTGCATAACAAAGCAAAAAATCAGTCTAAGCACAACTGCATAACACAACATCACATCAGAAGCAGAGGAGGAGGTTCCAGCAAAACCAGAAACAGAATTAGCATCACAAGAAAAAAATTNCATCAGAAGCAGAGGAGGAGGTTCCAGCAAAACCAGAAACAGAATTAGCATCACAACAAGAAAAAAAATNCATAACAAAGCAAAAAATCAGTCTAAGCACAACTGCATAACACAACATCACATCAGAAGCAGAGGAGGAGGTTCCAGCAAAACCAGAAACAGAATTAGCATCACAAGAAAAAAATTAGAGTAGAAGAGGAGGAAGTAGAATCAACATCAAAGCAAAAAAAAATAAAAATAGAGGAGAATAGGATCATCGCAACACAACAAAAAAAAAAGTAAAAGATGAGGAGGAGGTTCCTATATAACCAGAAAATCAAAAGACGGAGAATTAAAAAATGAAGAGGAGAATATGAAGAAAAGAAGAATCAGATAACGTAAAATTAAAAAGTTCACTAAGGCGATCACATATTCGTTTTTTTTTGCTTCTCGCTTTTCTCTCACCTCGCTTACGTTCTCTTCGCCGGACATGTTCAAGGCGACATACGGTCGCCTTGCTTCGCCGCTCACTTTTCACAACATTGCCTAGATCTTTCCCGTAGCTATAATACTAGAAAACTTATATGTTAGGTTTTTTTTTTTTGGGGAGGAGGGGGGGTGTTCTACACGAGCTTATTATCAGCTTACAGAACAACGATTGAGATTCTATCAAACCCCAGCAGCCATCTAATAGGGAGAAAGAGGAAGAGATCTTTCTCTTGGCTTCAAACTTGTTTCTTGTATCATTATTTTCATCAACAATCGAACAAAGTTATACCTTAACTTTCTCATTCAAGATTGTATGATTTTATGTGAGTTTAAGATCTAGAATTTGAGAATGCTTCCGCTCAAGTTTTCATTGCAACATGAATGAATATGAGAATTTCAGAACTGTGTTGTGTGTGATTTTCCCTGATCCCTTGTGAGGGTGAAGGAACTCTCTCTTCTTCTCCACTTCTCGAAAATTCACACTTTCCCCTTAAGTTACTGTTCCAGAATACTGCTCAAAGCATCCACAACAATCTTCATTCGGTCTTTAAAATCCACCACCTCAGCCACAAATCATTCATAATCAGATCCCAAACCTTTCTCCTAAAATCAACACCACCAACCCCAATATGCATGCTATTCAGAACCTCCTGCATTCTAAAATCATAAAGTCCTGCAGCCCGTCCATTTTCAGAACAAGTCTATTCTTNTCATTCGGTCTTTAAAATCCACCACCTCAGCCACAAATCATTCATAATCAGATCCCCAACCTTTCTCCTAAAATCAACACCACCAACCCCAATATGCATGCTATTCAGAACCTCCTGCATTCTAAAATCATAAAGTCCTGCAACCTGTCCATTTTCAGAACAAGTCTATTCCTTCTCCCACTCACCCCAGAAGACTATCACCATCTTTCTAACCCATAAATCCTCCTCGCGGAACCTACGGCCACCACAATACCACTTGTGCACTGTCGCAATGTTTTAATGATGAAAAAATTATGCCCTACATAGCATCATAGCCTACACCATTTGCTTCACCCTACAGTACTGGCAAGAGTAGGAGTTGCAGATCTAAACTTCGGACACGCACCAGCACCCTACATCCACACTTGATTACAACTGAAACTGACTGTACTCTACGCAAACCTTTCAAACAACAGTACTTGTNCCATTTGCTTCACCCTACAGTACTGGCAAGAGTAGGAGTTGCAGATCTAAACTTCGAACACGCACCAGCACCCTACATCCACACTTGATTACAACTGAAACTGACCGTACTCTACGCAAACCTTTCAAACAACAGTACTTCTCATATGTGAGATTTGTATAGCACATAGTGATATATACAACTATGAAAATAAATACATATGTTTATCCCATAGGGCACCACATATGTTCAAATTAAACTAAGAATGAAACAGCGCACCAAAGTTGAACTTAGAAGCAGCACTTACTCTTCCATCTGCTGATGCATAAACACAACCAAAGGGACTTCCACAGTATCTTTTGGCAACTGATAAGCAACTAGCCGGTCATCATCTCTAATTAAGGATAATGAATCAGCTGGCTCCTCTAGATAACGAATTATGCGATTGTTGTATATCTGTAGATAACAATAAAGTCCCACAGCTCAAATCCAATTATTGTATTGATGAACAGATACCGCACAAATATAACATGCATGCAAAACATTTAATATTCTGAATAGAAGTGCTGCAATATACCTCAGCCACCAAGAGGGCCTCATCAACTCCTAAAGAACATGCATTACTTAAAGCCCGAATAAGATCTTCAAACTTTCCATGCTTTGGAACAGTGATGGTGGATGGAGATGGTTGAGAACTTCCATCATTTCTCATGACAGTCAAAGTCATTGTCCTCACTGATGTTGATGGTAGAGGCAAGGACAGGTACATGAACGGATCAAAAGTGACAGAGACCTTTCTGCAAAGAGGGCACACTAATGTGGACCTATACTGGCCCTGCAATGAGAGTGAACAATAATGTATTTAGCCAACAAGACTAAAACTTGGAACATGTGAAACTGTCCAATCTCGGCAATTGTATCAAAGGAAATACCAGGCTACTATCTAGGCCCATAAACAGGCAAGATCCCCTGTCTACTTGAGGAACATCCAACTTATTGACCAATAAGAAGGTTGAGTTCTAATGGAAAAAACTGAGTTCAAAGAAAATCCACAATCCTGTTAATTTTACAGAAATAATTACAAATCAAACTTTGTCATGCTTCACATTGTGGTGCAATCAGTTCAGACCAATGCAGAGATGTGCATACACTTAAAATCACAAAAAAAATTAAACATTGACCAACTATATCATACAATGTTACCAACCATTCTGTCCAACCCCGAATAATTGGGATTAATGCTTTTTTGAGTTGAGTCTACAACCATTCTGTGGTAAAACCTTACCAGATCATTAACTTATACGAGATTGAAGATTTATATCACCAAGCAATCCTCTGAAAGCCCCACAACTTTATCAACCTAAAATTATAAGGATGAGGAAAACTAAAGGTAGCCTTAATGCATGAGGCTCCCGCAATTGAGGGGTCCCGGAAGGATCACATGTGAAAAAAACTGCAATCATTAAACTATGTGAAAACATCCTATCAGCAAAATGAAAATAAATGANTTAATGCATGAGGCTCCCGCAATTGAGGGGTCCCGGAAGGATCACATGTGAAAAAACTGCAATCATTAAACTATGTGAAAACATCCTATCAGCAAAATGAAAATAAATGAATTCTAAACATATACAAAACATGATGCCATAGCTATCTGAGGTTTCAAACAGTTGACAATTCCAATCTGCACCGAAATGTTTTAGATGAGTATAACATCATGGCATCCCCTTTCCCTGGAACAGAAAATAATAAGAAACCACGGCCTCTAGCATTGGTTTGAAAAGGTTTTGGAGCAGCCAGAGTGCAAGACCCTTATTTGCCTTGGAAGCAAAACTAAATTGTTGACTTTGCATATGCAAAGGAAACCAAAGAAGTGCTACTCACTTGGCACAAATCAACGATAATAGAGTCATTGCGAGCCAGATGATTCTGCCAATATTCATCAGCTACTTCTTCATCTGGACGACCATCTCCATCCTTAGCTTCAAAATAGGGCTTGCATTTCACACGGTTCAAGTCCTCATGTAGTCCATCCAACAAAAAGGCAAGAAGCTCCTATGGTAAAAATTCACGGATTTATTCTTTTTAGACAGACTATGAAATATGTAATTTCTTTCAAGCAAGTGAAGTTCACTAACTTGAGAATCGTGCTGATTAAAACCACTGAACTGAGGAGCAAAATGAGCAAGTTTTGACTTAAATGTTCTTGGTGTTACTGGGGTTGCTCCAGGTGCCCATAACTTCTTCAACAAATCTCCAAATGCTGAAGCAATCTCACCCTGGCCGAGAAGTATATATTTAATAATTGTTGCGGAAAAAAAATTGACTTTCTAAGATGAAGTATGGAACATCTTTCAGAAACTGGCTCCCCTAATAAAAAAACTACTAGAATTTCAACGAGAAAAGAATAAAAGATAAAACAAAAGCTAAACCAAATTAAAACAGAAAAAACAAGAAAAGGGAAAAGAAACTAGCACTGTGATGATATAAGCACCAGAGTAAGTGTCAACTTACATTCATGCCCAATGGATTGTCATGGTTTATTTCTTTTCTGTAATCTCCAAGAAAGAAGTCAACAAGCTTGGGTGTGTGCACCAGGCACTGAAGTGCACTGTTCATGAAACAAGTATTTCCTAGGTTTTGTAACCCGGTCAAGCCCAAAGAACCAGATTCACAAGACTTTCCAAAAAAATCTGGAGTACTTCGAACAAAACTGGAGTTAATATTGCCAGCATAACCATTCATTGCCAGTGAAGCTCCAATAGGATGTTGAAGTATCATCTCATCTTTTTTCACCTCTCTATTTCTAACAGAATCTGACAACCCATAAACTTGCAACTCCAGGAGAATCTGTATGAGACATGTACAAGTGGGGGAAACATACATCATAAGTGCGCCTATGTATGTAGGGCATATCACATTGCACGAAAACAGTTCACTTAGTATCATATATGTAACATATCACACATCATGCTTCATTAGTTTTCCTTGCCAAACTATCACCGCAAAACCCTACCATTCCCTTACACGCACACAAATGCTACGTCTAATAATTTTGCCTACATTTAGCCACCTAGAAACTAGCAACATACAATCCTAAGAATCTCTTCTCTAGGTAGTACACATCAATTTTAAATTGCAGCTAAGGGAATGAAATTTGTGACTGAGCCAGAGGAGAATCAGAGGCATAGCACAATATTGCGGGCATAGGCTCTTCAAGGGAATGAAGCTCAGAAGTTTATCTTTGGTGAGGGAAACAACATGCCTGAGGTCTCTGAGTCTCATGCTAAGCCGTTGGAATTGCCCACAGAACCAAGCCCACAGCCATAGAAGGCCACACATATCTAGTTCTAGATCTCGCAATGACGCAATCATTATGGTGATTTTAGGTGGTCTGATGTGTAATTATAACTTACAATTATTGCCTCAGTGGCCCTAATTATACAAATGAGATGCCATAGTACGTAAAGAGAAAAGTAAATGAAACCCTATGGATGCAAAGAATAAAAAAGAGAAATATCAAACAGATATCAAGGCATATACCACANCAGTGGCCCTAATTATACAAATGAGATGCCATAGTACGTAAAGAGAAAAGTAAATGGAACCCTATGGATGCAAAGAATAAAAAAGAGAAATATCAAACAGATATCAAGGCATATACCATACATGCAAACAATGCATTTAAGCTCAAATATCAAGAGTCATGATTTTATGTCAACCCTACTGAACAGAGTGGCAACCGATCAACCTTAAGTCCATAGCGAATCCCGCCCAGCCAAGAACAAGTCCTCAGTCATATGTCCAACTACAAAGTAAATTTATGAATCAAGTAATCAACTAATCTACGCTTCTCCGAGTGTCATTAATGGGGCTTTGCAAAAATTAGTTTCCAACACAGTTTTCTGACTAGAAGTCAATAATTTTGGAACCAGTATTTTAGAGAAGCCTGGGGCTCAAAGTTAAGGCAACCGCAGTGTCTCAGAAAACTACCTCAGTCCATAAAACAATGAAGCAGATAAAATTTGAGCATTTCAGAACACTGCGATTAAATAAAATTAGAAAAATAAAGAAACTAAAAGTGAATGATACACAGCTTGCTCAATTCTGAATGCACATAGATGAAACTTCAAAGAGATTCAAAACAAAATATCTTTTCACACAAAAAATACTTACATCCTGCTCTGACTGCCGCTGTGAATCTTTTATGGCCTTATTTGTGTCGTTTAAGAAACATAGGGTTGTCTGACCAGAGAAATCCCAAACACGTAACTGCACAATAGAAGTAAGATACCATCAAGCTCCACCAAAAAAAAAATATGTTCCCCAATTAAAAGAAGACAACCAGAATGTTTACCAGCTCAGACTCAACACTGAAAATCTTACAGGCTCTTCGAAAGCGCTCAGCTGGATTGTCCTGTGAAACAATACACATAAATGTCAGTTTATATATATGTGCAAACTATAAAGGACATCGTTTTGAGGCAATTTTTATGCATACATAGCCTTTTGTATGACCTATCTTTCTTTAAACCCATCATTGTAAACATATTTCATGCATGTGATGGGTCCTGAATATCAAATGGATCAGACACCTCGAGCCATGCGACTTGTGAGATAGTCTAAAAATGCAGAAGTAAAAATAAACTCCAATCAATGGAACCGTATTGGTAGTCATAGTCTGCAATAGAACTCAAATTTAGCAACCATAACAAACATGGGAAGCTCATGCAGTCCAGTGGAAGGATTGAAAAAGACAAGTTCAACATAAAGGTGTGCAGGGTGTAACACCAAGATGAAATGACCTTCGATTATGATTCTCTTAGCAAAATCCCTAAACTGTCACTATATAATAAGATATTTTCTGCTCACTTGGATGGCTCCAAAGACAAATTATGTGGACCGAGAAAATATCTCAGGTAAAAGATTACCACTTTTAAACAGCAATTGATTTTAAGTTTTCAACAAGTCATTTATAGTTCTAAGGAATGTATAAATTAATAGGTGCACTCCTGTATTAATATGACCAACATTAAATCTAGAAGACTGCTACATTTTCCCATATATTATATATTAACATTCCTTGATCATTTGGACCTACCTTCTTACTACCACGAAGTTATCTTGCAATGTTATTCTTTCAAGTATCCTGATACATTTGCAGATCATTTATTCAATAGGAAAATGATATTTCAAACCCTAACATGAAAACAGCTTCACCAGATGCAGATAACGAACCCAGCCGATCAAGCCAGACATTCTATTTAAAACTCCAAACCACAGTTCNTTATCTTGCAATGTTATTCTTTCAAGTATCCTGATACATTTGCAGATCATTTATTCCATAGGAAAATGATATTTCAAACCCTAACATGAAAACAGCTTCACCAGATGCAGATAACGAACCCAGCCAATCAAGCCAGACATTCTATTTAAAACTCCAAACCACAGTTCATGTTTTGACAACCAACTGATTTTACTTTACTAAGGTTGAGAAGCATGGTGCATTCCAAACGAACCATTCCTATCAAACACCAGCAATTAACACATAAAGTGTACTTCTACATCCATAAGCTCACGTTTTAAAATACAAGCACATGGGAAAATGCCCTTATCTACACAAAACCTAATAGATTTCAGCAGATTAGGTATTGATCGCATTGGTCATTTCGTACAAAATCACTACCATGACCAAACATGAAGAGGTAGCAGTCACAAACTTCAGTTAGATGTCAGAAAATAATTATTGTTGGATGCTGACTACCAATAAATGTTCATAGTAATAAATATTATTGCTGACATACAGCTCAAATCGTGCATCAAATTTTACATTTTTCCTATTCTGCAGTGAATTCATGCCAAATATACATTTCAGGATATCCAATTAAGAACTATGGTCTCACGAGAAATATTTATAAGTTGTAATCCATTCCACTACATTGGCTAGTAAAATAAATTGAAATTCCACAATAAAACAAAAGTCTGAATTTCCGATCATTCCCGAAAAATAAATGAAAGGAAATTAAACGAAAACAAAAAATGAATCGAATTATTCCAAAATGTTCTAACATACCTTCAGTTATAAGAAACAGAAGTCAATTCAAAAGTTACTTCAATGGTTATCAAAAGCTTATAATTCTCAATTAAAACTGTGCTGTTTGATTAGATCCAACACCTTAACAATATGCAGTGGCAAATCAAATCTAAAATTTTAGTGAACCTTAATGCATCTATCTGATTCGTGAGGGAATCATACAATTCCCAACCCAGGAAACCAAAAAGAGGTCTATTATAAATCTGTCTGTTTCCTCTTCTGAGATAAGCTTTCAAAAGCACCATTAAAGGCTTTAGGGTGAAATACTGATTTTCTCTTCAAAATGGTACCCTATTGTGTTGACAACTAGATAAGTCTTGTTGTGAACCTATGCGGGTTTTTCCCTTTGACATAAGCTTTATCAAGAACCTTTAAAGGCTATAGGGCTTAGCTATTATTTGTCCCTTCTCTAATATTTTTAAAAATTACTAAAGATCTCTATATGCTTTGTACAAGAACCATAACTTTTTACCTTTTTCTGTATACAGTCCTTATTTCTTCCTACTATTTTGGTCATTGCTTTCTTCTTTGTCAGCCAACATATTTAAGACTCATCAAGAGAATTCCTTATTCTTTTCAATTCAATACGACTGCTAAATGAGTATGATCCCATGTGGGAATATTATGCTTGCATTGATAATCATACAGGTGCTATGCTAAAATGCATTCATTGTACTATACTCAATAATGCATCTTCAAGTGGTGCTTTTTAGGATTAGAACATTTAACTACAAGGTTGGATAGAGTAGAAAGAATTTTTTTTTTTTTTTGGAAAAGAATTGGTGAAATAAAAGAAGAAAAATAGTTATAATATTAATTGATCAATTGCTTTGAAAAATATCAAAATGTTGGTACACGGATAACTATGGATGCTTATATAACAAAAGGATAAACAAGTTTTGGAAAGCTCAAAAACCACTAATAGGGATAATAAAATGCAGAAATCAAATACTCACTATNTTGGTGAAATAAAAGAAGAAAAATAGTTATAATATTAATTGATCAATTGCTTTGAAAAATATCAAAATGTTGGTACACGGATAACTATGGATGCTTATATAACAAAAGGATAAACAAGTTTTGGAAAGCTCAAAAACCGCTAATAGGGATAATAAAATGCAGAAATCAAATACTCAATGTTAGTGAAAACTCTTCTATGGCTATGTTGTGGCAAGTGGCAACACTACATCTGAATGAGAATGTAATTTGTAAATTGGTATGAAAAACACATGACATCATTCTTCTCGTGAAATCATCATTCTTCTAAAAGGAAACCAAAAATTAAGAGCAAACGTGTTCACAAGCATANAATACTCAATGTTAGTGAAAACTCTTCTATGGCTATGTTGTGGCAAGTGGCAACACTACATCTGAATGAGAATGTAATTTGTAAATTGGTATGAAAAACACATGACATCATTCTTCTCGTGAGATCATCATTCTTCTAAAAGGAAACCAAAAATTAAGAGCAAACGTGTTCACAAGCATAAGAATACCTATGTACTAGCATATCTTCAATACTTATCCTATAATCTATTCATAGTACTATTGTGTCCTTCACTCGGTATATATTTTAAAACTATTTTGTTGTTTACATGTGTATATCTCATATATAGTCAGTTTTCGAAAGTGCTACCAAATCTTAGGATCCCCGATTTAATCGATAATTGGAAACAAAAAAATTCAATTAACGATACAAATCTAGATTTAACAATTAGCGTTACTTCACCGAACACAACTGACAATTATTATGATTCATGAATTACAAACTATCCCCATTAAAAAAAAAAAGAACATGCCAGCATATCCACTANACCACTGACAATTATTATGATTCATGAATTACAAACTATCCCCATTAAAAAAAAAAAGAACATGCCAGCATATCCACTAAAAAAAAAATTGTATTACATCAGATCCAGCAATTTAAACTTTTATCCAATGGGGTGATTCATGTAAGGATTAAGAATCTTCACACTTAATGCTGAGGGTTCATATGATCAACAGGGACCATATGCATTGCTTCAGGCAAAAAAAAAAAGCCTTCAGGTCGTTATACAGAAAAATTAGTGTATGACAGGAAACATTCGACAGAGAGATATTACATCGATGAGCAACACTAAAAGCAAATCATCTGAGCACTCAAATGTTGCTCTTTTCTAGAAAGCATTTCAACAAACTCCATTATCATCCAGAAACAAAGAGCAAATGAAGGTCAACAGCGCAAATATGGATATACATTATACATTCCAGGCCAAAGCCACATGACATCCACAACCATCAAAATGTTCTGCAGGCCAACTAGACGTGAAAGAAGAGAGTGGCTAAATCACCTTTTTGTTTATTCTCACTCCTAATGAGTTGGTTTCCCTCAAGACAGAAAGCCTGAGTTTTAAGGGGTAAACATCTGCCATGTCATCTTCTGCAGCTGAAAAGCTCCTGCCATCTTTCATGGCAACTTTAGAATCACTGTGCCTGCATGGAGCAGAGGAAGAACACAATTACTGAGGCATCAAATACCTTCATTCAGTTCTGACAACATCAAAAACTTCTAATATTACTTATAGTCCATGTATGCTGTGTGGAGGATAGACTAAAAATAGTCAATATAGAAAGTAATCTAATCAGCTAGTTAATGATCACCGCGCAACTAATTCCCAATCAAAAATAATTCAAAGCAGAAGAGGAACAGATTAATCCAAAGTCTAAGTTTAACAGAATCAAGTGCAGGATGACAAAGGGGAAAAGAAAGAGGAAGCAAATATAAAGAGGCTAAAACATTTATGATCTAGAGAAAAATTGCAATGGAAAAAAATCTCCACTCAAAATTGCCTTCCCAGTTAACTCATAAATATTATCCCAATAACAGTATATAGCACTAAAAAATAAACAGAAACTAGGAAAAGCTCTCAACAAGCAAGAATAACCCACTTAACAAGTCTTTGAAGGTTTCTTCACGCCCACTAAAATGAGTACTAATTAGTTAATAAACGTAGTAAGAATTGGAGAAAACTGAACAAAACTACACCATATACAAAACCAATTACATCTCAAACACAGTTGATATCAAACATAACAGGTTTCACTCTTTCAAATCAAAACCACAATTTTTTACAAGCATATCATTATCTTGGATGTTCAACCAAAAAAAAATCAAATAATCCATTTTACCAAAATTACCAAATTGAAAACTACAAGACTCACCATTTGAGTGCCTCCAACCACATTTCCCCTGGCACCAAAGAATAGTCCCGACCTGATACCCCAACTTCACCATTCTCATTATTGGTCAAAGAATCATCCTCTCTCCTAAGATTGAATACAATATCTGAGCTAAATATGTTGTTGATTAGTTTCATGGGCCCTCCATAGGAATATGCTGGTGAAGCCGTGTACAAAATCCCTTGCATCCTATCCAACTCAAGAGCTGAACAAGAATCTTGCGCCTCCTTCCACCACCTATACCCCACCCCCACCACCACCAAACAGCAACCAAAGAAATGTTATGTATGGAATCACAACCTCTACCACAACTTTACTAACCTGAGTACAACCAACACTACATAATGAAATGTATGCAAATCAAAACCGAATCAGAATTCAAAAATAAAAATAAAAAAATATTTTTGGGATTCAGATTTAGATTTGTGCCTTGGATTTGAAAATATAGAAGCAAAAATCCAAAATCCTTCAACTGAGTTTGATCAACGCTACATTTGCATGAAGAAACATGAAAAATAAAACAAGCTCAAAAAAACAAACAAATTGATTTTTTATTGTCATTTGGAATTCAAATTTTTTCTTTCTGTTATTGGTCTGAAAATGCCAACTGATTCATGATAAGGCCATTTTCAAGATGAACTCATTGAAGAACCATGTAATGCAATACAAACCCACAAAAATAAAACAAATCAACCTGCTTTTTTTTATGTCTTGGAATTCAAATCAGGTTTTTCCCCTTCCCCTTTGAGTTTGAAAATTGTCGATATATATATATATATAGAGAGAGAGAGAGAGAGTGCATGTACCTGTAGGGCACCAAATAGGCTCGTTGATCGTCGTCGGAAGAGACAGAGCGCTGAAGTTGCTGCNATATATATATATATATATAGAGAGAGAGAGAGAGAGTGCATGTACCTGTAGGGCACCAAATAGGCTCGTTGATCGTGGTCGGAAGAGACAGAGCGCTGAAGTTGCCGCTGTTTAGATGTATCTGAGGAATCTTCGGAAGGATTATCCATTCTCCGGGAAGGGAGAGAGTATTTGCTGGTGTGACAGATTCAAAAATGGCGAAAGAGACTTACAGAAATGTAGATCATGTTAGAGAGAGAGAGAGAGAGAGAGAGACGGAGTTGCAGAGAAACAAGTGGAGCTTTTTTCCTGTGAAGAGAATTAGAAATCCGGGGAAGGAAAAATTAATAAAATTATTTCTATATTTTTTTCTCTTGAAATCAAGACAATCTGTTGTCCAAAAACCTTAAAAAAAAAAAAAACAAGCATCGGAACATGTGCGGAGAAAATCGACGCAAACTGATAACGGCCTGACGGGTCTGTTATGTTTTCTTTGAATATTTTCAAAAAATTTTATACATATCTCATATTTTGTTTGAATATGTGATCGTTAAATGGATCTATTTAAAATTNCGGCCTGACGGGTCTGTTATGTTTTCTTTGAATATTTTCAAAAAATTTTATACATATCTCATATTTTGTTTGAATATGTGATCGTTAAATGGATCTATTTAAAATTATCGGATGAATTTATTGAAACCTATCATATTATATATATATATATATATATATATACTCACCTTAAAATTAAAGTAGATAGAGCATAAAGAAATTGACAAGAGAGAAGATGAGGTGTATATATATGAATTATCGGGGTTATTTATCATTGGAGAATATATTTATTAAATTGTTTGATATATATAAAATTAAGGATACATGTAATCTTATATAGGATTATGCCAATATTCCATCAATAATTGTATCTCAAAGGCTTGAATGGAATTCGTGATTTTATATTTATATTTATTATAATAAGAGTAATGTTACATGAATTTAAAAATTAGATTTAATAATTTTAATTATTGATTTTATTGTGGGTCCCAGCATTTATTGGGACCCAATACCTATTCAATGGTTGAAATTATTAAATTTAATTTTTAACATTACTCTTATAATAAATAAAAAATAAGTCTTTTCCCATTTACTATATTTTGTCATTTTTTTTGGGGGGCGGGGGATAAGTCCGCATATATTATATTTATTAGCAGCATTAATAAAAAAAATTGCTCCCCTCCATGGGTTGGGGGAGCTTTCAGTCTTTCGATTAAGTTGTTAGTACTTAATAATACTTATAATCTGGATGAGTACAACAAAAGGATAAAATAAATTTATTTAATTGTCTTAAATAGACTCATTTAACGACAATCAATATCTCTCTCAAAACTATTCACATTAAATTTTTCTTCCCCCAACTCAATCACTTCTCACTTATGTTACACTGTTCCTTCGAGCACGAATTACTCATAATATATATATACATCCTAATCTTGTTTTTAATCACACGGTAAAGAGATTTGGGTAAATATCATTCGTCGTCCTTGACATTTGATTTTATTACATGAACACCCCTCAAGTTAAGGGGTGTTAGTGATATTTATCCAAATAATTTCACATTAACCAAACGTATATATATCAAATAGTCACACATTCGACGTCAGTTAGTTGTTATCACCCTTCCATAGTCAAATGTTATCGCATCACATTTAATTTAAGGGTAATTTAAGTGATAATAAAGACAAGTTAAAATTCAAAATTTAACTTCTTTTTTAAACAAACCCACGAGAAATTCATCCTCATTAATATCTTAGTCTTAATATGAATGATCTGTTTTTAACTAGACTCAAGAGGAGATTAATCGAAATATACGTAAATTGACCCGAACACTTTTGACCATTAAAAAAAAAATACTATCACACTCGATCAATTTTCAAAAAAATAGAGATAACTAGAGAGATTTAAAGTACAGGTGCAATCTCACAACCTATTCAAAAGTGAATTTAATATTGTGGTTCATTATCACTACAGCCATTTATAATTTGATGGATATCTATTCATTCACAGTATATGGATTTGCAAAAGTCACTACCTCTCACTGGTTGGCCTATATTCATATTCTAGCACTAATCCAAGTGAAAAAAATATTGTCCCCATAAAAATAAAATCATATTTGATCACTATCATAAAAGTAATCAATAAAAACAATACACTAATACATATGCAACAATACATGTGACTATGCATGGAAGAAGGGACCACTGGAATAGTCCAATAGAATACTGATCAAACTTCTCAACTTGAGATTAAAAACTCTAGTCTTAAAATCCAAATTAGAGCCCGGTAATTGACCGTTATGCTAACTTAACTAATTTTATTCCTGAGAGAAATAATGGACGTGATCATAGACTTCATAATTCCACCAATGAGGGTCTATCGGGATGGTCTTTAAACGCTCTCCTTTACCCCTATCTTTTTTTTTTTTCACAAGATAAAAAATAAAGGCTTGGAAGAAGAGGGAGTACATCCAAGAAAAAAAAAACATCCACACAAGAATAAGCACTACTAACGAAGTAAATACTGCTATGATAGTGACAAATAGCCAACTCTATGGACTGCAGAACAAGAAGCATTACAACCAGAAGACAATCAACATGGAGCTGGATAAGAAAAAACTTTTAAGAAGGGGAGAGTGAAGCAATCATAGTCTGCAAATACAACCACAGAGGAATGAACCTTAGGACAGCTAAAAGGCAGAGAGGAAGCTTTATATGCTACCTTAGGCAAAATTAAGTCAGTAATAGCGTGAGGCGGTGTCATAGACACGACCCCCAGGATATTGACCTCGGGACTCAAATCCGCGATCCCTGGTATTACCAAGGAATCGGGTCTGCTCCCTATAAGAATTGTAGTTATCACCACCATAGGTTCGAAGTTGCTCTCCACCTGGTGCTACAGCTGCACCATAACCGTGAGGGTCACTGGGACCCATGCCGGTGCTAGTGAAATGGTCCATTGCCTGCTGGTACTGATGTTGTCGTCCATGAGATTCCCTCCGAAGGAACTCATCTCTATGACTGGCATGCTGTGCTCGAAGTGCAGCCAACTGTTCTTCATATTGTGCATTGATTGCATTTATTCTCTGAAAAACACACGCACATATTATATAAGACCATCAAAGACAATAATATTTACTTCAACATGAAGGCAAGAAAGAGAGTCCATGAAATACTTTTAAACTCCTTTATTTCAGGTGGCCACTCTCCAAATATTCTATGCACAACAATTGATTTCGACGTTGGAGAAGGTAAAATTGGAAACAACATAAACTATCAATATGAATGGGCCTCGCACGATTTGAAATTGGATAAACTACAAAGATAATGACAAGCAAAAGAAGAAATTATAAATAGCAATGGAGAACAACTAAAACCAGCAGATTCCTACATGTTCTTATACACAATAAGTTCTGAAGGAGCTTGAAAGGTACTGCCCTGGTAGATAATGCAACTGCAACATTCTTATCTAGTTGACTGATATACAATTCTAACTTTGGTCATGCTAAAAATATGACGACTTGGGTGAGTGCAGAACATCAACTTCATTGAGACTCAAACTTGTGTCACCCACACGGAGGATGGAACTACCATCCAGTTGAGTATCCTTGGTCTCCATGATAGATTATATAAGATCGAAGATACTTTGGTCTATCACGCTTATCTGATGTTGCAGAAATGTGCTACTAGTATCCTGATCATAGTTGTCCTAGCATGGCACAAAAAAGATAAGTAGGGTCATTCTTTTATGATGACATACTTTAGCCCATAGACTAGTCATGCAAACTAAATTATGCCAAAATTTAGGAAAATAAAGATATATGTTCTTCATGTACCTCAATAGCACCACAAAACAGAATACACGCGATGTGGCGTAAAATAGAATCGCTATCAATACCTCAATTCTATCCAAATATTGAACGTTAATTCATAGTGTGTGAAGAAGAGAGATGGTTAAGAGGGGTGGTGAAGTAGTTGTTCGTGTGAGAGCAGGAATCTTAAAATAATGGGTAGTTGAAAAAGGGCGACACCAGCTGACAAATTCACTCTCCCATAGCCTGCAGTAATAGATAATGAACTATTCACAGACATATTCAATGGAACTTGACAGACATGCACCTTCTAGAGATTCCGGTTAGGAATAAAAATGCAAATGCAACTCTGGGTTCAGTCCAGACAGAAACTGCAAAACCATAACTCTATTCTTCACTATCATGGCACAAGTCTCAGCATCCTTCACAGTGCCCCATCACACGAACGACTTATAATGATTCATTTCTTCCCCAAAACTGCTTGGCACAGTAATCAGCAAGAAAGAGATCTCCTTGCTTGAGCTATGTGATATCATCACTGAGCTGAAAGGTGCAGATGTTGTGTTGCCTCTGCAAAGAAGTCTTCGAACTTTTATAACAGATATGTTTTGTTGTTTTCATAAACTTCCACCAATAGCAGTGCCTGGCTGCATCGAACGGACTATTCATGAAATGATAATTGAATTGACAGCGCACTACCCAGAGTAGTTTGGAGTGTTTTTTGGAAAACGGAGTAGAATAGTGATCGTCAGTCCCATGGTCGAAAGGAACCATCAATTAAAACCATACGTGAGTTTGACAAATGAAAGTTAGAGAATAAAGATAATTTACCAAACATATGGGTGCTACCTCCTGAATCAATGATCCAAGAAGATGAGGAAGGTTGAGTAACCATATATGCGGAGTTACATCCATTGGGACATCTGGGCTCCTCCAAGGGTCAAAAGTATCTCTAATTTTTAATATTTTGTAATATTTGTTGATAATTTTTCTCGTATGACTTGGTTAATTTTTATGAAAGACAAATCTGATTTGCCCAAAGTCTTTATTACTTTTAATAATTAAATTTTGATTCAGTTTGATATACGTATTAAAATTCTTCGGTCTAACAATGCTCTTGAGTATATTCAATCCATCAAGCCATCTGTTCACATACCTCTCAACAAAATGGCGTTGTTTAACATAAACTTTGTCATTTGTTGGATGTTGCCTGGACCTTGATGTTTAACATGTACGTACCAAAACCAGAGTGGGCTGATGCAGTTCTTACTTCAGTCTATCTTATTAATCGCATGTCTTCCCCTATTTCAAACAATCAATACCCTTTCTCGTTGCTATACCCTGATAAATCAACATTTGATCTTATTCCTCGTGTTTTTGGTTGTGTCGCATTTGTTCATCCCAGTTCGGGTCAGGATATACTTTCACCTAGCTCGGTTAAGTATTTTTTTTTTTTAGGGAATATTTCCGTACTCAAAAAGGTTATCGTTGTTATAATTTTGTTTCTTGCCGATACTATGACAAAGCTAATGTTACATTTTTTGAGTCATCTTTTTTTACTGCGTCAGGACATACAATTTCTCCAAATTTAGTCTTTCCCAATCAAGGGAGCTCTTGTTGTCTGTTCTACCAAATTGTGCATCTTCATCCTCTTCTATTACTATTCCTCCCTTGCAGTTTTATCGTTGTTCCAAGTAGAGACTGGTTGTTCCATATGCTCCAGCTCCATAGCAATGCCCTAATTCTACTAAGATCCTACCCTCTGAGCCACCAAGCGGTTCATCCTCTTCTGATTTGCCTATTGCATTAAAGAAAGATACTCGTACTTG
The DNA here is from genome assembly GCA_963454935.2 of Ilex paraguariensis. Lineage (NCBI taxonomy): Eukaryota > Viridiplantae > Streptophyta > Magnoliopsida > Aquifoliales > Aquifoliaceae > Ilex > Ilex paraguariensis. The sequence continues at coordinate 404,563 of CAUOFW020009057.1, forward strand.
TATCCAACATTTAATTTCTAATTTTGTCTCTTTATATTAGTTTTTCTCATCTTTTCATTGTTTTGCAGCAACCTTGTCTTTTGAATTTATTCATAATTCTTTGCAACAGACATTGATATCTCCTAGATGAAAACTAGCTATGGATGAAAAAATGAAAGCCCTTCACGACAATCATACATAGGACCTAACTTTTATTCCTTCCAGTAAGCAACCTATGAGCTGTCATTGGGTGTACACTGTGAAATATCATCCCAATGATTCTATTGAGCGTATGAAGGCACGGTTAGTTGGCAAAGTCTACATCCAAACATATGGTGTGGATTATAGTGAGACTTTTTTCCATGTTGTTCGACTTAACTCTGTTAGAGCTCTTATTTTGATTGCAACTTGTCGTGATAGACCCTTATACCAACTAGATGTACCAACTAGATATAAAAAATATTTTTTTACATGGAGATTTACGGGAGGAGGTATACATAGTTCAACCCCCAAGTTATGTTACTTTTGGTAAGGAACAATTAGTATGTCATTGTCACATGAAGAAAGACTATATTGTCTAAAATAATCACCACGTGCTTTGCAAGGGTCAATTGGATATAAAAAATATTTTTTTACATGGAGATTTACAAGAGGAGGTATACATGGTTCAACTCCCATGTTATGTTACTTCTGGTAAAGAACAATTAGTATGTCACCAGAAGAAAGACTATATCGTCTAAAATAATCACCACGTATTTGGTTTGATAATATGATTTTCAGCATTCTACTTCAGATCATTCAGTGCTTATTCGTTGTTCTATCATTCTCATTGTATACGTCGATGACATTATCATTAGTGGGGATAATTTTGATGGTATTGCAAGTTTTAAGCTATATTTGGAGAAACAGTTTCACACTAAGGATCTGGGTCTTCTTCGTTACTTTCTAGGTATTGAAGTTACTTGATCAAAAGAAGGTACCAATATATGCCAACGAAAGTACGTATTGGATTTGCTATATAAAGCTGGTACTCTTGGTGCTCATCTAGTTGACACCCCTATGGATTCTACAGTCAGGTTAGACGCTGATAATGGAAAAGTTTTTGATGACATAGGGCGCTATCGGAGATTGACAAATACACTAATCTACCTCACAGTTACGCATCTTGAATTAACATTTGCAGTTGGAGTAAGTAGTCAATTTATGTATGCTCCTTACAAGCATCATTGGGAGGCTACGTGTCGTATCTTCCGGTATCTTAAAGGAACACCCGAGAAAATATTATTATATCGGTATTCATCATGTACGACTATTGTTGGCTTTTCTAATGCTACCTAGGCAGGTAGTCATACTGATAGACGATCTACTTTTTGTTACTGCACATTTGTGGGTGATAATCTTGCTGCTTGGTGTAGCAAGAAACATAATATATTTGCATGTTCAAGTGCAAAGGCAGAATATCAGGCTATGGCTCACATGGCGTGTGAAATGTTGTAGGTGCGTGCTTTACTTTGTGATATGGGGATTAGTGTATCTTCTCCAGTTCTCCTATGCAAATGTATTGTGATAATTATGCAGCTATTTTCATTATCAGTAATCTAGTGTTTCGTGAGTGCATCAAAAACATAGAAGTGGATTGTCATTTTATTTGGGATCTCCTAATGTAAAAAGAGATTGTTACTCCATATATCAAGTCTGGTGATCAATTGGGTGATATTTTTACCAAACCATTGTCTCATAGTACCTTTAATAATCTTTATTTTAAATTGGACATTTTTTTATCTTTATGCACCAACTTGACGGAGAATGTTAAGAGTGCTTATTTTCAGTTTTTATGTTTATGTTGGGTAATATTGTAATTACCTAAGATAGGGTTCAATATAAATAAGAGTGTATGACAACACAACTCACAAATTATTTTCTTTCGTCTTCTTCTCTTTTTCTTACCCTAGTTCCGTTTCTACAATTTCAATTAGATAGATCCAACAATACATAGTATAATCATCAATAAAAGAAACATAATATCTAGACCTTCCTTTAGAGGGAAAAAGAACAGGTCTCCATATATCTGAATGAACCAAATCAAAAGGTGCAAGAGAGCTAGTCGAACTTTTATTAAAGGGTAATGCATTGAATTTAACTAATTTGCATCCACTACAGCTGAAATGTCATGACACTCTAAATTATCCAACTTACTAAAAATTTCAAACGTGAATGAGAAATATGACAAAGACGAGATTGCCACTAACAAAAGCTAGAAGACTGTGGACTCAAATGAAAATAAGACAAACCAATAGAAGAGGCAATAATATCTAGAATATGCAACTTGTTCAACACATACAACCCTTTTTTTTTATACTACCTATCCCAATCAGCTTAAAACGTGGATCATGCACAATACAACCGGAAGAAGAAAAATAAACTGAAAATATATAGTCAAATAACTGACTAACTGGAATCAAATTCAAGGTAAGCTATGGAATATAAAAAACATTGGGAAGTGTTAGTTGCGAAGCAACAAAAGACCCAACACTAGCCAAGATCATTTTGAGTACCATTGGTTGCAAGCACAAATACAGATGGAGGAGAAAATGTAGATACAAATAAGGAAGAATCACTTGCCATGCGATGTGGAAAACCTAGGTCAAAGACCCAAATAGTTTGAGATATACTTAAAAGACCCGAAGTGAACAAACCTATGGAAAGANGTAGATACAAATAAGGAAGAATCACTTGCCATGCGATGTGGAAAACCTAGGTCAAAGACCCAAATAGTTTGAGATATACCTGAAAGACCCGAAGTGAACAAACCCATGGAAAGAGAGACTAAGAGAATATTAGGCTGCTGAAGAAGCTTTTGCAACTGATTGACAATCATAGTTAGAAGAAAGTCGGTGTTTCCATTGGCCATAATTGCAATTAACCCAAATTTAGAGCCCAAATCTCCAAAGCTCAATGTAAGAACCACCAAAATCCAAAAAGATCAAAGTCCCTAGATAAGACCAGTCCAAACCAATAGCAGCCAAGGTAACTAGCAACCACACATAAAAGTGTTAATCGACTCGAGCTTTGTGAGTTTGAATCCAAGCCTGACGAGCTTTTTTTTCTAAACGAACCTAAAAAATTATTCAAGCTCGACTCGTTTAGAACTCGAGCCAACCCTGAGCTAAGCCCGAGCAACTCAACTATTTTATATATAAATGAACCGAGCTTTGCGAACTTGACCCGAGCCTTTTAGGCTTGTTTTTCTAAATGAGAAAACAAGCCTAAATTATTGTTCAAGCTCAGCTCATTTAAAACACGAGGTGAGTTTTATCTGAGTTTAGTCCGAATAACTCATCTCGATTAACACCCTCAAAACAGCAAACTAGGACAAATGGCCCAAAGTAACGAAAAAATCACAAACTAATCAAGAGATGACCCAAAGCCACCCAAACCCAAATTTAAGGCCAATAACCAGCAACCAAACAATAGTGAACCCAACATTCAGATGACCCAATGACACCCAAAAGAAACAGCAATAGCACAAAGAAGAAATAGAGCAAACCAGCAGCAAAAATCCAGCAAATTAGCAACATGGAATGAAAAATGCAATCCTGCAAAGAAACAGCGAAATTTGAGACCAACAGAACATATAACAATCAAATTACTTGAGGCCAAACAAACAAAGCCCAGTCCAAACAGAAAACAACTAAGCCCAGCCCAAAGCAACAATACAAAGGCCTGCAATTCCTAGCAAAAGAAGGAAACACGTTGTCTACTATTGTGAAAAGCAACAGAGTGAAATAGATTGGCAATCGTAACCCAAACAAAAAACAAATCTGCAAATCAGTAAAGAGGTAACCCAATGTACAACAAAATCAGTAGTCTAACAGATCAACTAACAGTGGAGGATCCAAAACCGAGAGCCAAAGATGAACAGAGTTTTTGCCATAAAGAGTCAAAAAAAATTCCTCTAAAATGGTTCAAGACGATGTAAAACCTGTGATCAAGCATTAATAACCCCAAGTCGCACCTCTTAGAAGAGCTTTTAGGGAGAAACAGTGAAAAAATTGCACAAAACCTTGCAGATCTGAGATTAGGACAGCTGTTCGAAAAATCTTCAAAAAATTAAAAAACCCTACCAGATGAACTCAAACCCAAAAACAACTCATAACAAACCATAAAAAATCAAGCAAGAAGATGGTCCCATATGCCTCCAACTGATGTCATAACACGTGATGACGTCATCCTCTACTCTTCAACACACAATTTTCTTCTGATTTATTCTACTAAGCCACTAATTTGTTTCGAATTGAAATCCGCTCTGATACCATGAAAACTATGATTAAAGTGACAAAGAAAGAAAGAAAAGAAAACAGAAAAGAAGAGAGAATAATATTTGCACCCTTAGTCTACGCAACAACATAATTGTAAGAATACACAATAGAGGTCATACATATTGTAGGGTAACACAAATAAAGTAAACGAATAAACTACCGCTAAAACTAAGTNAATTAAAAAACCCTACCAGATGAACTCAAACCCAAAAACAACTCATAACAAACCATAAAAAATCAAGCAAGAAGATGATCCCATATGCCTCCAACTGATGTCATAACACGTGATGACGTCATCCTCTACTCTTCAACACACAATTTTCTTCTGATTTATTCTACTAAGCCACTAATTTGTTTCGAATTGAAATCCGCTCTGATACCATGAAAACTATGATTAAAGTGACAAAGAAAGAAAGAAAAGAAAACAGAAAAGAAGAGAGAATAATATTTGCACCCTTAGTCTACGCAACAACATAATTGTAAGAATACACAATAGAGGTCATATATATTGTAGGGTAACACAAATAAAGTAAACGAATAAACTACCCCTAAAACTAAATATCTAAATATACTCTAACTCTAGCTGGTCAATTTTTTCCACCAAATGCCCCTCAATTACAATCACATGAAGCACGTGACCAATTTCGTTATCAACATAAGTGGCAGTCAGCAATTGATTCTTTTGAACACACTTTTGACCAAATAGGTGTGATTAATAATTAAAGAACCAAAGTGCGACTAAGCGTATAATTGGAGACCACTGATGCATCTAGTTTTTTACAACTTATCAAGGCATATTCACTGATTTGAAAATATGCTCGGATCCTTAGTTGTTGCAATACATAGTAGCTTTGAGAATGTTTAACCGATTAGATGACAATGGTCTCTCCATTAGTTTCGTATTCTTGAATCACAGGTTACTGGAAATAAAACTGAGGCCAGACAGTTCTCAAAAGATTGAGCCAAGTTAGGTAGTGACTGCGTGTCTACGTCACCCTATTAGTGCAGTTACTGGGCCTCACAAGAAATTTTTGTTTTTTCCGCATATAGTTTCTAACTGAACATGTGGGGCTAACTTCGAAGGTTTTGGACCCTACTTCACCAACGGATGATGAAAACAATATCAAAATGGGAAATGATAATAATCTTAGTCTCTGTATCTAGCTAGAACATATGACGATACGATTTTTCAGAAAACGACTTACCTCGGAAGTGCTTACTACTTGAACGCATAATAAAGGGCATACTACAGATAGGTGATAATTCACAATAAACTAACCTGCCTATGTCTAGCATTTTCTGCATCCTCTGCATCAGTTTGTTCCTTGCTTAGCTTCATGATGTCATCAAGGAATTTCTGCTCAAGACCTTCAAAAGTCTGCGACGAGAGATTATCCTCATACCCAACTTCCATGTCTTCCTCACGAGGCTGAGATCTGGGATCTTTGAGGCCTTGTCTCTCTAAGGCCATTCTTGGATCTAGCCTTTGGCCCTGGTAATAGGATCTAGATGCATCACCCACTTGCCCTACTGCAAAACACCATATCTAATTATATGTGCACTCCATAACATTAGCCAACACATATAAAAGTGAACCAGAACTTTAACAAAACAATATTGGATAAATTCATATCAGTTTATTACAAAGATAAATGCTGAATGTAAGATTCCAACTATGGCAACTGCTGAGCATACAGGACAGCATATTCTAAGCAGTGAACTTCACAAAATTGCCAAAATTACAAATACCAATCAATAAGTTATATAAATCGAGAAGCAGACATGATGTTTTCAAACCAAAGAGATGCATTTAATCGCATAATTGAACACATTTGGTTGAGAATTTGACGGATCCAGCACCAAAAAATAATCAGAATGAGCATAGAAGTGAAAATCCACAGCATGACCAAGGGCAAAAGGAATAAGCAACTTATGCACTGTACTTCTATATCACTTTCAATGACAATGGCATCTAATATAAAGAGAAGCATATAATAAGACTATCAATGGGATGGTCATTGTCGGCCCCCATAAGCTGACAGTGCCTAGTTTGAACAAGAGTAGCTCTGTGAATGATTTCGTGTAGCTGCAAGCAATACCTGAAAAAGATACAGGTTTTATTGGTGGAAATATGTGTTGTTATGTTGCTGTTTCCAAGAAGAATTGACTTCAAACAGGCTATCTTCTCCTAAATCTTTACAATGACTTCCTTAATAGAGCATAAGACATGGATAAATAAAAGAAAGGTACAAACATGGATCAACAAGCAGTAGGCAACTTATGCAGGTGTGACAGAGAGCTGTTGCAATTTGATGAGAGCACTACAGTGAAATTTCAAAACATCTTTTAATAAAGTAAAAGCAAGTCAATCCTTCACCATACATCACCCTCTAGAAAAAACCTTATCTTAATAGAAACAAAGGATCAGTTCTGCAGGTGTGCTTGAAATTTGAAATACATTAGTACAAAACCGATTTACCTTAGCAAGAACAATTGATCAGTATAAATAACTCCTAACCGTACCAGAAGATCAGCACCCACAAAAAAAAAAGTTAATAACCACTACCACTTGTACCAAATAGCAGTAAGGATTGCATCAATACAAGTCAATCAAGATTCAGTATATTATTAAAGTGTCTAGTTATAGTAGGTGGTGTATTTTCGTAATCGATGGCCCTCGAAACCATAATCTGTTGATGTACGACATAGATCCGGATGATTGATGGAAGAAACACCAAACATATCCCAAACTTCTCACTCCCGCCAGCGGATTAATGGAAATAGACTGACTACCGCTGATATTCATGTTACTTCGTATGCACTGCTTTGTACACGAATGCGTAGTTTTTGCATACCTCATGCTTGTGGTCTAATATAGGATAAAAAAAAGGAGAAACGCGGTGTCTCTCTATTAGAGAATTTTGCAAGACTAATCATCCAGGATGCCAGTTAGTTGTCTGTGGCAAATCGACTACATTTCTTCAGAAGCTAAATAAGCATATTGGGCAAAATTTAAGCTGATGTAATTAAAAAATTCAACAATCTGAATAACTATTCTTTTTTGCCTTTGGGTTACAAACAATGTCCAATGACAATAATTTCTCATGTATGGCAATTCCCTGGCGATAGCTTGAGCAGCTTTCCCCCCACATTATTTCCCCATTTAGAATCATTGTTCCATTTCTATCATTAAGATTCTGGAAGCAGTGGCCAATTTTTTGTGATGAGTGCTACCTTTCATTATATTCCAAGAACCAACCCGCATCAAAAGTGCATATATCCAACTGACTTACAGTGTCATAAATCTACGAACCCCAACAGCCAAGGGGCTAGGGGTACTTATTATACTGTCCAAAAAACATAGATCTCAGAATGCATGAAAATTTCTAGAATAATGAACTAGGAACTCACTAGCAAATCCTCGAAACTGAGTACCTCAATATCATATCTAAAGCATGTGCCAGATTATCAATTTGAGGAGACATGCCTATGGCAACTACCCTTACACTCAACCAAGCTTGATCTCATCTACAAGTACAAGTGAGGGCTAATTCTTCCATCTCAAGAAAGAAAATCATAAATCAAATCAATCCCATAATGTAAATCAACATTATTGTAAATTGAAAAAGCTACTCGTTACTCTCTCAATAAGTGTTAAGATCTCCAACTTATATCGACCCATATCCTTCAAGGCTGATTATTTTGAACACATAATATGCATGCACCAAGAAGCTTGGGAGAAGTGATTCAACACATAAATCCTTCTGTGGTTCACTATAAATGTTACTGTTTTACCTTTGCTTTCATAGAGTTTTGGATGGGTAGTGGTGCTACAAGGTGTACAAAAACAGCTGACATGCATGACTTGCCAATGTGATATGCTAGCATAGTGTGTATAAGTGGTACTCTCCCGAAACCCGTTCCAAGAAGGTGCGACCATAAGGTTCAGTCAAGAAATAATTCTTTATGTTTTAATTAATCACTAGGAAAAAGCTGGACCTTCAACAGCTCTGCCCTTCATCACCATTTTGCTTTCATTTTTCTGCTGTCCCTTCTCTTTTATAATTAATTAGTTCACTGGCCACCAAGGAACTCCTACAGGCTCCCTTTCTTTAACTCAGTTTTGCCACGAATACTCGACGGAAATCTCTTCCAGATTTCTTTAAGACCCTAATTAAGTTTGGTCTAGACATTAGTTCAGCCCATAAAAGAAGGGAATGGCCAACAATAACCTAGATCTGACTGGTAAAACAGGATCCCATGCTGCACCCCCAAATAAACAAGTTATACAGTCACATGGGCTAGATCAATAATCAGCCTCAATCTTGCTTTAAGTGTCTAATAGGACAATAAAGTTGATGCCATAAATGGACCAATAAGGCAGTTGACAAAATGGAGCAGACACTGCAGAACTTCACAAAAAGTATCAAACACCGAGCAACCTCGGGCATTTGCAAGAACTACAGTCAAAGTAGAATCATATTGGGAAATTCAACTGGCAAACTTGAAGGACATAGCAAGTGTCAACGGGCACACCATGCGCACAACCCGTGGCATATAACTAATTTCACCTTTGCTTTTCAGAAAAACTTTCGTGATTACCTTAGCATATAATTGAAATTCAGAGAGAGAGGCAACATACACATCACGAAGGCAAATGGTTCAAGTTTGAAACACAGACAACTCAAAAAAGAAAAAAAGCACAAAGATGGAGTAGTTAATAAAGAACAAAAACAAAAGAACAACACTTGCCATCATTATACAAAGGAGATGACATTGCATTTGGTGCTTTTGATCCATCTCTTTGCCATCTTAAATGTCCATCCGCTTTTGAAGTCCCATATGAATGATCCTTCTCAGAAGCCAATGACTCTGGCCGTCCTTGGTACTGACCAGACTTGTGTTCCATTCTCTGAACGGACATATTCTGCGTCTGAGCGGCAACATAAGCATTGCCACCGGAATCACCATAATGTCCTGATTGTCTCATCTCTATCACCTAGCAGAACAGATAGAACGCACACCTGACAAAGATAACAGCAATGAAAATTAGTACCAGTTACTTAACAACAAGGGTGGAGTCAAACATCTTCCCCAGCAGGGGCAACGTAGATCACATTAATATTCAAATTTTAAGTATTTACAAAAGTATAGTTTCATTAATAGAATGTCAATTAAAGGCGCAATCCATATACATGAGCGATATACAAAATGAGCCAACAAAAAAAGGTCACTATAAATCTATCTATAAGACTTAATAAAAAAATTTGAATCAAAAAATTGGGGTCAATCATATATTGAATCTATACATGGGAAGATCTAAATGGAGAACTACAAGTTTCAATTCCAATTCAACATGTAAAAATAAAACAAATGAGAGGACTACAAGTCCCAATTCCAATTCAACGTNTTTAAGTGTCTAATAGGACAATAAAGTTGATGCCATAAATGGACCAATAAGGCAGTTGACAAAATGGAGCAGACACTGCAGAACTTCACAAAAAGTATCAAACACCGAGCAACCTCGGGCATTTGCAAGAACTACAGTCAAAGTAGAATCATATTGGGAAATTCAACTGGCAAACTTGAAGGACATAGCAAGTGTCAACGGGCACACCATGCGCACAACCCGTGGCATATAACTAATTTCACCTTTGCTTTTCAGAAAAACTTTCGTGATTACCTTAGCATATAATTGAAATTCAGAGAGAGAGGCAACATACACATCACGAAGGCAAATGGTTCAAGTTTGAAACACAGACAACTCAAAAAAGAAAAAAAGCACAAAGATGGAGTAGTTAATAAAGAACAAAAACAAAAGAACAACACTTGCCATCATTATACAAAGGAGATGACATTGCATTTGGTGCTTTTGATCCATCTCTTTGCCATCTTAAATGTCCATCCGCTTTTGAAGTCCCATATGAATGATCCTTCTCAGAAGCCAATGACTCTGGCCGTCCTTGGTACTGACCAGACTTGTGTTCCATTCTCTGAACGGACATATTCTGCGTCTGAGCGGCAACATAAGCATTGCCACCGGAATCACCATAATGTCCTGATTGTCTCATCTCTATCACCTAGCAGAACATATAGAACGCACACCTGACAAAGATAACAGCAACGAAAATTAGTACCAGTTACTTAACAACAAGGGTGGAGTCAAACATCTTCCCCAGCAGGGGCAACGTAGATCACATTAATATTCAAATTTTAAGTATTTACAAAAGTATAGTTTCATTAATAGAATGTCAATTAAAGGCGCAATCCATATACATGAGCGATATACAAAATGAGCCAACAAAAAAAGGTCTCTATAAATCTATCTATAAGACTTAATAAAAAAATTTGAATCAAAAAATTGGGGTCAATCATATATTGAATCTATACATGGGAAGATCTAAATGAAGAACTACAAGTTTCAATTCCAATTCAACATGTAAAAATAAAACAAATGAGAGGACTACAAGTCCCAATTCCAATTCAACATATAAAAATAAAATACAAGAGAGGACTACAAGCCCAAATAGCAATTACATATATAGAAAAATAAACCATAAAAGAGCACTATAAGCCCCAATTTCATTTCAATGTAGAAAAATAAATAAAGAACTACAAACCCTAGTTTCAATTCAATACATAAAAAATAAAACACAATAAAGGACTACAAGCCCTAATTTTATATTTTCAACGAATAAACATAAAATAGACTGACCTATTTCACAATGTATTTGCCTAATCTTTAAATCCCCAGATGACCAGAATGATCGATACGTCTTCTAACGATGCTGATGTGAGTCACACCACTGCGGACATACCCCGAATACATTCATATACAAATTAAAAATTTACAAAAACAACCAAAAAAGGATTATTAAATGCCTAATTTCTACTATTGTGACAAAAAGTTCAATGGGTAGGGAAAAATAAACCCTAATTACTGTCCAACAATTAAAAAATTACACAACAATCAAAAACGAAGAAATCATAATTGATGGGTTACCTCTCGACAGGCTATGTACGATTCGCTCCCATTTTATTCAAAACCATCCACTCAAACCTTTGCCTTGGTGAAGGTTCAAATGAAGGGGATGGAAGAGATTTGTCGTTGGAGTGGTCTGAGTGGAGTCGGCTTGTTGTCTAGAGCTTGCAGTTTCGGATTTTGATTTATCTCGAGCACCAACGGCGAGAGGCTACTGCAGGAGGAGGGAGGCTTTGCCTTTATTAATTTTTAAAGCATTTTTTTGTAATTTATGAATAAAAACCACATGTTTGTCAAAATACTATTCTCGTAATATTTTCATACTAGCCATAACCCGTACCTGAAGGCACGATAAAATATAAAATTTGAGCGTCCAAAAAATCGATCCCACTATATTAAATTTTTTCAAAATATATTAACTAAAAATTAATTAAATATTAAATGATTAAATATATGATAGAAATGAGTGATGTGATATTTTTAGGGAATAAATATATAAATGATTAAATATGTGATAAAAATGAGTGATGTGATTTAACTTTTGAGTCTGACAAAGGGATGATGGATGAAGTAAGTGATTGATGATAGTTTTAAGGGGAAAAATATGTCTGGAATAAAATTCAAATACACTCCTATTTTATTATATAGATTATTTACACTCATTTAGTGCCTGTGATTACAAGAAGGGCGGCTCAAGTAAATTTAATTTAAACCTTAAAAGGCGAAAATATTAAATTGAGGTCTTTTTATTTTTAGTATTATTTTTAAAAAAAAATAATTTATCTTTAATTTTCTATGTAAGAGGGAGATAAAAGAGAAGAAATATGTGCTAATGTAGTCGAGATATATATTTTTATTTTTTTACCACATAAAGAGAGAAAGAGTGTTTAATTTCAATTTTTTTTTATCCGAGAGAGATAGAGAGTGGGAGTAAATATGAGTTTACTTTTGAGTATTTTTTTTTTTTTTTAATTTCTAAGTTTTTAATGTTATGAATTTTATTATAGGGTCAAATTATTGCAATAAAAAAATTAATTCAAGTTAAATTTTTTGAGAGATAAAAATATGGAGATACAGAAAATAGAGAAAAGAAGGAGAGATATAGGGATGGATCANTAGGGGGTGTTAGTGATGTTTAAAAATAAAATTTATGTAGAGTCAATGATATTTTTTGATAATAAAATAGATGTTCTTAAACATATGATAAATTAAAAAAAATGTGACTGAAATTTTTCATAGACTGAATGTATGTTGAGGGCTGATAGCATGTGAGAACGTTTTTATAAAAAAAATATAAATTACAAATTTTCAGCTNCTCGAGCACCAACGGCGAGAGGCTACTGCAGGAGGAGGGAGGCTTTGCCTTTATTATTTTTTAAAGCATTTTTTTGTAATTTATGAATAAAAACCACATGTTTGTCAAAATACTATTCTCGTAATATTTTCATATTATTTACACTCATTTAGTGCCTGTGACTACAAGAAGGGTGGCTCAACTCAATTTAATTTAAACCTTAAAAGGCGAAAATATTAAATTGAGGTCTTTTTATTTTTAATATTATTTTTTAAAAAAAATAATTTATTTTTAATTTTCTATGTGAGAGGAAGATAAAAGAGAAGAAATATGTGCTAATGTAGTCGAGATATATATTTTTATTTTTTTACCACATAAAGGGAGAAAGAGTGTTTAATTTCAAATTTTTTTTTATTCGAGAGAGATAGAGAGTGGGAGTAAATATGAGTTTACTTTTGAGTATTTTTTTTTTTTTAATTTCTAAGTTTTTAATGTTATGAATTTAATTATAAGACCAAATTGTAATAAAAATTTTGATTAAATTTAAATTTTTTGAGAGATAAAAATATGGAGATACAGAAAATAGAGAAAAGAAGGTGAGATATAGGGATGGATAAAACTTTATTTGCAATAGTATTTTTGTTATTACAAAGTTTTTTACAATTAGTTTGGACTTAACAGTGGAATTATTTTAAACAACTGTCTTTAATCTTTTTAAAAAGATAGAACTTTGACCTAATAACAAAAAATAATCTCATGCTATACTTTCAAACAAATTTAATTATTATTTTCAACAATTGAAAATATGACATGCGTAATATTTCTTCTACTTGTTTTGTTGTTCTTACAACAGACTGTGAGTAAATTATCTACATACTAAAATAGAGCGGTCTTTGTAATATATACTCCATAATGTCTCACAGTAATCGAAATTGCATCCGATGGTCAAAAGTCACTTGTAAAATTTCACCTTTTTCACCCCAAAATTTATCCGAAAGCTTATTTATAGAAAAAACTGTTCATATAAGGACCGAATTGAGTTTTGAAAATTATAGAGTTTCCGGGATATGTTTATCATTAGATTGAAGGAAAAATTTTAGTCACATCCGTTCACTTTATCATATCTTTAAGAATTTTTTGAATATTCTCTGACACCCAATCAGATTTAATGTGTTAATTATAATACAATTTTATTAAATTGTCAATGATATATTTTAAGAAAAACATCATCGATACCCCCTAGATAGATGACACCTTATCTATTTTCTAAAATTTTGTACGTATTAAAATTCAGATCGATTAAAATTCGATTTGAACTAATTAAATTTTTGTATGTTTTAAAATTTGAGTTAATTAAAAGTCTTTTTTTTACGTATTAAATTTCGCTTTCAATTGACTAAAATTTGATTATTTTTTTAGTCAATTAAAATTTATATTTTTAATAGTTCACATATAGCTCAAATTGACTCGAATTTTAATACGTAAAAAAAATACTTTTAGTAGATTCAAATTTTAATACATAGAAAAAATAAAATTTAAGTATGTCAAATTGAATTTTAATCGACTCAAATTTTAATATGTAGAAAAAATTTTTAATAAGCTCGAATTTTAATATGTAAAAAAATAAATTTTAATCGACTCAAATTTTAATTAAATTTTATGTAAAAAAATTATTTGAAGTTTATGTTGAGGCAATTTTAGTATTTGAGATAATCTATTTGTGTTATAAATGGTGGTTTAATATAGGGGGTGTTAGTGATGTTTAAAAATAAAATTTATGTAGAGTCAATGATATTTTTGATAATAAAATAGATGTTCTTAAACATATGATAAATTAAAAAAAATGTGACTGAAATTTTTCATAGATTGAATGTATGTTGAGGGCTGATAGCATGTGAGAATGTTTTTATAAAAAAAATATAAATTACAAATTTTTAGTTAGATTTTAATAGGATGATTCATTTGATAACGTTTTTATTTTTTGTGTTTACAAAAAAAAAATATATATATATATATATATATATATATATATATTATGATAAAAAGTTAGAACAAAAAATTTGTTTAATAAAAAGTTTTGTTTAAAAAATTATGAAAATTAAAAAAAAAATATGTTTAGTGATCACTCCAATTTCTGTCCCTGCTAGAATTTGTAGCCTATAATTTATAGTTTTTTTTTTTTTAATATAGTACCAAAATTTTCTGTTTAAAGGTATCCGCAAAGATGCCGATCCGAACATTCCAATCCAGTTTTATATTTCCGTGACGTCCAGTTCCCACACGGCCACGTGTTCCGCTCCGGAATGAGACAAATCTAAAGACGCCCCCTATATATACGGCACATTACTTCTATTTTGCCCGTTCTTTTATTCCAGAGCAAAGAGTGTAGGAGAGAGAGAAGCGGGAAGTGTCGAGCTTTTGGAAATTGAGAGAGAGAGAAGAGAGGGACGACGACGAAGGAGAGGGAATGGAGAACAATCACAGCACCGACAACCAGACGGAGAGGGGAGACGAAGCCGTCGCAATCGAGCTTCCAGCCCCTGAAGGCTGGACGAAGAAGGTTTTCAATTTTCTCCATCTTCTTCGTTTTCTCGGTCTTCACTTGCTCTGTGCCCTAATTTACTATCCTATATATGAGCTCTTTGATTTCATATATATGCGCGTGCGATTCTATTTATCGTTGCTTTTTTTTATTCGTGTTATAAAAATGTGCGAAAACTGAAGCTTATAGGGCTAATTTTGTTGTGCATCGGTNCGCAATCGAGCTTCCAGCCCCTGAAGGCTGGACGAAGAAGGTTTTCAATTTTCTCCCTCTTCTTTGTTTTCTCGGTCTTCACTTGCTCTGTGCCCTAATTTACTATCCTATATATGAGCTCTTTGATTTCATATATATGTGCGTGCGATTCTATTTATCGTTGCATTTTTTTATTCGTGTTATAAAAATGTGCGAAAACTGAAGCTTATAGGGCTAATTTTGTTGTGCATCGGTTTTGAGTAGGAAATATTTGTTGTAATCATTGGATCTTTTTTGTGTATTTTCGACAATCTTGTCTCTGTGCTCGTTTTGTAGTTAGGATTTTCCTTGGAGCTTATTGACCTTTTGATACTTTTGTGTTCAATTGTGTTTAGATTAGAGCATGTAATCTTGACTTAGCGGTTCTTGAAAAATAAATTTCTGCTCAAATTTGGCAGTTGTGTTTTTTAATGCTGAATTTTCACAGTAAATTGATTTCCTTTTGTTACTACCAAGTAAGGAATTATCCTTCTTTTTTTTTTTTCCCCACAATTTCTGCCAGGAAATGAGCTTTTGGTTGTAATCTGGGATTTTTCTTGGAGCTTATTGACCTTCTGATACTTTTGTGTTCAATTGTGTTTAGATTAGAGCATGTAATCTTGATTTAGCGGTTCTTGAATAATAAATTTCTGGTCAAATTTGGCAGTTGTGTTTTTTAATGTTGAATTTTCACAGTAAATTGATTTCCTTTTGTTACTACCAAGTAATGAATTATCCTTCTTTTTTTTTTTCCCGCAATTTCTGCCATGAAATGACCTTTTGGTTGTAATCTGGATTTACTCGCTTGCCTTTAGATGTTTGACAGTAGAGCTTGTGCATAAGTTGGGTTGCGAAATGATAGTCCAGTTGAATTCTTGAAATGGTGGTTGGTGCCATTTTCAAATGTGCAATTTGACTTTTGTTGTAGGGTTTCGGGGCAGTTCACTGGCTCCTTTTACTGTTTATGTATTTCTGTTAGTTCATTTGGTAGTTGGCTTGGTCCTTGTGGAACATGAGGATAAGTTGTGTCAGTGGCCGTTTCTGCTGGTGTTTTCTACTTGGAGTGTTCTCATTTTAATGAGAGGAGTATGCAACTGGTCACTTGGTTGGCCTTGGTTGTTGTTGGCTTTTTACTTGACATGAGTAAACTGGGTCACCTGTATTGGAAATATTTTTAGTTGGATAATTACTTTTGTTTATGGATTCGCTGCAAGAGTTGAATTGCTACTGTCGGTAGTACTTAGTTACTCCAAAATTGGGTCTTTTAGGTAAAGATGTCGATGCATTTATTCATCAGCACCGGCAAACATTTCTAGATTCCTCGCGGAGGTGTTGAGAACAAGGATTTACCATTTTTTTAAAAATATTCAGTTCTAACTTTAGTTTAGGGAAAGCTTGAGCCTTATGTAAACTTTATGGAATGCCTCCTATGAAAGGGCTTAATGTTTTCATCTGTACTATTTGATCAAACTTCTAATTAAATCAGATATTATATGCCATAATGTGAAAGATTGAGCTTAGTTGTCTACTGAGATGCTGCATTTATTTCATAAAAAATGATGAAGCACAAATAATAATTTTGCAATGTTAATTCGGTCCATGAATCAGTACCATTGGGGCTGCAACGTTCCTTGATACCTTAAACTTAGTTGATTGATGCTTAAGTCAACTCATGAGGGACGCCGGCTTTTTCTCCTTCAAAGAATAGGTGACTGGGTGATGCATAATGGATACATGTGTAATTCTAATATTTGGTGGTGTTGACATTTGTGCTAGCTATAATGGGAAGGAAAAGAATAGTTGATCCCCTGATGTGGAAGGATGATTTAAATGACAACTTTCAATCAACAAATTTTCTTTAAGGATCCACCGTCTGCAAATGGTGATTATTGTGGTTCAAATACTTTTTCATTGAAATAATTTTTTCAGGGTTACCACATTATTCTGAATGTTATTTTCTATCATTGGTAGGGTATAGGTTCTTGTGTTTGCAAAATCATATAAATCACTAACAAACAAGGACTTCTTTTTATTGTTTTTGTTTTTCGTTTCATGAGTAAAAAACGAAAAAGCATAACCTAATTAAAGAAGATTTTAGGTATGTTTTTTGTTTTTTTGCTTTTAATAAACACATGACCTGTACTAAATGGGTCTTGTTTTGAGAATGGTAATGATAGTGCTGGTTCACTTGCAGAGGGTTTGGACTTTGGATCCAGTAACATTACCGATGCTAGTATTGCTCATCTCTCTTTGCTTCCTTGTGTGGCTTTTTCTGACCTTTACCTTAGTTTGGAGGAAACCAAAGAGTGTGAGAAAATTGTGGAACAAACTAAGAAATCGACAAAAAAAATGCGAAATAAGCCTGAAGTCACCACAACTTTCATCATTGCACCACTCCTTCTAATGTGAATGACTCCCTCATTGCTTGATATGAGTGTATGGTGGTTCTTGCTTCTGGAACCATTGTTGACACAACTTGTGGCTTCATGTTTCTGCATACTAGGCACAAACGCTAAAAGAGTCCTCCAGTCATTCAGTTGCGAAGTTTGTCCATTACAAAGTTTAGGGTGTCAATGACTTCATGAAGGGGATATTCACAATAGAATCGTGGAAGTATTCACTGAACTTGAGGTCTTTGATACTTTCTCTCTCAAGCCATCGAATAACATAATCTGTGTAGCATTAAGGGAGTCATTTAACATTGGCAGGATTGGTGGTATGACGAAAGTCACGATGAATCTAGGCATCTTCCGCATTTTTTGTCAGTTTTTTTGTTTGGAAAAAGTTCTTGCGTGTAGTAATCTTGCAACGTCGATGTCGAGTAAGTGAAGAGATTTGAAATTGGATGTAATAGTTCAAGAGGTGAGTAGGCAAAGAGCTTTGGAACTGGATGTTGCAAGGAGTTTGAATGTTGACAAAACCATGTGGTGCCTTTTTGGTGCATCTGTATTTGTTTACACGGAGTGGGCCTTGGCTACTATGTTGATCATACTCTTTTTGGTCGTCATTTGGCTTCTTAATGGAACTCTAAATATATACATCGGGTTTACTTGTTTATTAGTTAAGAATTGTTCTCATAATTGGAGTCCTATGGAAACCTAAGTGGCNTCTTTTTGGTCGTCATTTGGCTTCTTAATGGAACTCTAAATATATACATCGGGTTTGCTTGTTTATTAGTTAAGAATTGTTCTCATAATTGGAGTCCTATGGAAACCTAAGCGTCGGCAGAAACTTGACTATGTCTGTGGTAAGTACCTTTAATAAAAACTTAAATAGTGAAGTTAGGAGCATCATACTAAAGGATTAGTGGTTTTATTATATGAAGAAATTCAAAGGACCTAACTATGAGGGCATTGCTTGAAGCATCTAACATAACTTAGTGTGTCAACTGAAAACATGGTTTCATATGGGACCAATTTGTGCAAATAAAGATATAAGATGGATCTATTTTTGGATTACCGTAAAGAGAACTTTTATCCCACATCGAATATTTATGTCCTATTATGGTTGGTTTATATCAATGTTACCAGAACCGGACCGGTTATTGAACTAGTATGGGGACCAAATCAATGGTTCTCTAGTTCAACCATTGGGTCAACTGGTCGAATCAGTCATATAATAAAAAAATAAAAATATTATAAAACATAATAATATAACCAAAAAATATACATTTGGATACATATATGTAACAATATATACATTCTAAGAAGCACGGACACGGATACGACACAACACGGACATGCCGACACAAAATTTTTCAAAAATGTAGGACACGGACACGTTAGCGGTACGTTAAATAATATGTATTTTATATATATATATTTATATAAAATCATGTGATAAAATAAAAATATTATNTCATATAATAAAAAAATAAAAATATTATAAAACATAATAATATAACCAAAAAATATACATTTGGATACATATATGTAACAATATATACATTCTAAGAAGCACGGATACGACACAACACGGACACGCCGACACAAAATTTTTCAAAAATATAGGACACGGACACGTTAGCAGTACGTTAAATAATATGTATTTTATATATATATATATATATATATATATTTATATAAAATCATGTGATAAAATAAAAATATTATCATAATAATCTTTAATTCATTATTTTCCTAATTCTAAAATTTATATCATGATATTATTTCATGAAAAGTATAATATAAGATATATTGATACACATACAATATTAACATCCATAATTCAATAATCAATGAATTTTATAACTTTTACTTTAAAAATATTTCATTTCGTAATACTAATTTTTATTAAATTCCAAGAGCTCCAATTTTGTAATCCCATTTTTTCTCAAATTATTTTCATAATAAAAGACTTCCATTTGTATATAAGTTCGTATTCATATCCAAAATTATATTATATTCATGTCCTATGTTCAATGTAATTATTATAACTTTTTTTATATTATGATTGTGACTCATATCTCTTTAAAATTATAAAAATAATTTCTAATTATAAAATTATCTAAAAAGTTCTCAAAAAAATTGAAAATAAATCTCAAAACGTGTCCCCCAGCGTATCCTGAACGTGTCTCCCAGCATATCCCATCGTGTCCTGAATGTGTCGGCCACGTGTCCTAAAAAAATTTTAATAATAAAAAAATCGAACACTCATTTTAATGTGTCCGAGCGTGTCCGTGTCCCAGACGTGTCCGACACCGATACTCTGCCCAAAATGAAGTGTTTGTGCTTCCTAGTATACATTTATATGACATCTATATAATATCTATACAGTATATATATACACATCTATCATCTTAGCCTTATATGACCCACCTACAAAAGAATATTTCAGCCTCATACCTCCATCTCAAGCAATCCCCTAAGAAATTACGCCTTAGCCACCACGATTCAAAGACCCAAAGCACAAATCAAAGAAACCTAAGGAAATCTTAGTGCAAACCGAACGGCTCTAAAGTGTAGTATCGATAGAATTCAATGCCACCAATCCTTTGTCCCTGAGTGAGAGAGGGAAGGAGAGGTAGATAATAGAGATTCTGTGGAGAAGGACCAAGGATCGAGCAGAGGAGAGGAGAGGACGTCACTTGGGGAAGAAGAGGAACGAAGCACTTCGATTGGGGTGGAATTGATTTAGGGCAAAGTTACCCAAAAATAGAATATTTTTTTTAATATTAGTTGAAATTTGAACTGTCCGATTTTTATAAACCGCCCGGTTCACGGGTTTCGGCTAAAATTAGCCGGTTTAGCAATTTAAATGTGGTTTGATTGCATATACGGTCTAACTCAAGAAACAATCGGTTTAGGGTGCAATTCACGGTCGAACCGGCCAGTTCGGTCCGGTTCTGATAACACTGGTTTATATACTTGATAGACCACTCCACCAATTGGCAATTGGTTTTAGGTTTGATACTCTAACATGGTATCATAGCTAAGTCATGGGGGTATTTCTTTCCCATTTGAATTTTTTGATATGTATGGTTGTTTGTTTATTTATTAGCTCCACGTTTGAGCCTTGGAGGATGTGAAGAGAGTTTATATCCTACATCGAATAATTAGATCACCGAAGGTTAGTTTATGTACTTGAGGGTTCACTTCACCCATCGCTAATTGATTTTGGGTTGGATGCTCTAATGACTACCTTGTGCCCATGCCCATGTTGATGAGATTTTGTTTGGTTNATATCTATACAGTATATATATACACATCTATCATCTTAGCCTTATATGACCCACCTACAAAAGAATATTTCAGCCTCATACCTCCATCTCAAGCAATCCCCTAAGAAATTACGCCTTAGCCACCACGATTCAAAGACCCAAAGCACAAATCAAAGAAACCTAAGGAAATCTTAGTGCAAACCGAACGGCTCTAAAGTGTAGTATCGATAGAATTCAATGCCACCAATCCTTTGTCCCTGAGTGAGAGAGGGAAGGAGAGGTAGATAATAGAGATTCTGTGGAGAAGGACCAAGGATCGAGCAGAGGAGAGGAGAGGACGTCACTTGGAGAAGAGGAGGAACGAAGCACTTCGATTGAGGTGGAATTGATTTAGGGCAAAGTTACCCAAAAATAGAATATTTTTTTTAATATTAGTTGAAATTTGAACTGTCCGGTTTTTATAAACCGCCCGGTTCACGGGTTTCGGCTAAAATTAGCCGGTTTAGCAATTTAAATGTGGTTTGATTGCATATACGGTCTAACTCAAGAAACAATCGGTTTAGGGTGCAATTCACGGTCGAACCGGCCAGTTCGGTCCGGTTCTGATAACACTGGTTTATATACTTGATAGACCACTCCACCAATTGGCAATTGGTTTTAGGTTTGATACTCTAACATGGTATCATAGCTAAGTCATGGGGGTATTTCTTTCCCATTTGAATTTTTTGATATGTATGGTTGTTTGTTTATTTATTAGCTCCACGTTTGAGCCTTGGAGGATGTGAAGGGAGTTTATATCCTACATCGAATAATTAGATCACCGAAGGTTAGTTTATGTACTTGAGGGTTCACTTCACCCATCGCTAATTGATTTTGGGTTGGATGCTCTAACGACTACCTTGTGCCCATGCCCATGTTGATGAGATTTTGTTTGGTTATNGATTCTGTGGAGAAGGACCAAGGATCGAGCAGAGGAGAGGAGAGGACGTCACTTGGGGAAGAAGAGGAACGAAGCACTTCGATTGGGGTGGAATTGATTTAGGGCAAAGTTACCCAAAAATAGAATATTTTTTTTAATATTAGTTGAAATTTGAACTGTCCGATTTTTATAAACCGCCCGGTTCACGGGTTTCGGCTAAAATTAGCCGGTTTAGCAATTTAAATGTGGTTTGATTGCATATACGGTCTAACTCAAGAAACAATCGGTTTAGGGTGCAATTCACGGTCGAACCGGCCAGTTCGGTCCGGTTCTGATAACACTGGTTTATATACTTGATAGACCACTCCACCAATTGACAATTGGTTTTAGGTTTGATACTCTAACATGGTATCATAGCTAAGTCATGGGGGGTATTTCTTTCCCATTTGAATTTTTTGATATGTATGGTTGTTTGTTTATTTATTAGCTCCACGTTTGAGCCTTGGAGGATGTGAAGAGAGTTTATATCCTACATCGAATAATTAGATCACCGAAGGTTAGTTTATGTACTTGAGGGTTCACTTCACCCATCGCTAATTGATTTTGGGTTGGATGCTCTAACGACTACCTTGTGCCCATGCCCATGTTGATGAGATTTTGTTTGGTTATGAGCCTTATGGCCAGGTAGGACGGAGCGCATTTCTCAAAGGTGACCTCATATGTACTTTTGTGGTCTGTATATTTCTAAAAGGAAACCGAATGGTTGCATTTCCAGCATCCCTCTTTCAGGGTTTGAGCTTGTTTTGCTGTCTTGATTTGGCTGTAGAGATTTCAAATGTGGTTGCCTATGTGACCATGAGTGACTGATATGTCATTAAAACTGTTGTCTTACTTCTCATCATACTTATGATATGAGTAGTTTAGATTTTTAGCATGCATAGCCAGGTTTTTACGCTGTTTTACGTTTAGTTGTCTCAAAATGAGGGGGGGAACATGTAGAAAGCTAAGAGTGGACAAATGAAGTCCTTGAAACTTTTTTCATGCGCAAGTGAAGTCCTAATACAATGACTGTCCTTGTCTTTCTTGATTATGATTTTTTTCCGGAAAGTAACTATCATTAATACAACATCTGTTTAATTAATTTTCTTGGGAGACTTCACATTTCCGGATATTATTGGATATTCAGCCAAATGGTTTAATAAATTAATCAACTTGTATAATTTTATTAGCTCTTTCCCAAAAAATAGACAATACAAAATTTATAACTTTACTTTCTCTAAACCTCTTCATTACTGAAATACTTGGTTACTTTTGATTGGGTTAATGCAATGTCCTAACCAATCATAGAGTATCACTGTTATTGTTATTACTATCAAGTGGAAAAGAGACATAATGACCATCATAAAAAATATTCATGCGGTCTATTTCCATTATGTATAACCATTTCTGCTAANTTCTCTAAACCTCTTCATTACTGAAATACTTGGTTACTTTTGATTGGGTTAATGCAGTGTCCTAACCAATCATAGAGTATCACTGTTATTGTTATTACTATCAAGTGGAAAAGAGACATAAAAACCATCATAAAAAATGTTCATGCGGTCTATTTCCATTATGTATAACCATTTCTGCTAAATAAACTACTATGCCCTCTGTCTTTGTATCCTGTAAAAGTAAAGATAGAACTCTTGACTCGTGCATCTGAGAAAGGAACAAGTGTCCTTGAATAGTTGGTCTATTCTTAGGATTTTGATTTGATTGTTAGTTTGTCACGAAGAGAATCAATTGGAGTACCCAGGCTGAAGTTGCAATATGATCAGTGAACTCAATTATCCTGACTGTCCTGGTGGACAAAAGTTTGTGTTATTTATTTACTTGTAATAAACATATGTAGCACATTATACTGTATTTGGGATAGTAAATTATAGTGCTGCCTTCCTACAAAATATTGTAAATATTTAGAAGAGAGAAATAAATCATTTCTTTCTTTACCTATTGTTTCCGGATTATTTGAACTGCAATTGCAAACAAGTAAATGGAAAACAATGTCATCATTTTAGATACCCAGAGATACATTTATATAGGATAAAGTTAGGATACATTTGTCTTCTAAATTCTATTATGGGAGCAGGGTTGTTGGTTTTTTTTGGGGTCGAGTTGGATATGGGGAGTTTTTTTTTTTTTTGGGGTGGGGGGCAATTAATACTCACGCCTTGGATTATTATTTGACTACCCATCCCACAAGGCATCGGTAGGCTGTTAGTCATCAGTCTAGGGCTGTTAAACGATCCGGGTAGCTTGAGCTCAGCTTGTTTTTGGCTCGCTTGGGCTTGCTCATTTTGTAAAATGAGCTGAATCTGGACAAAATTTTAGGTTCGTTTTTAAACCAAGCCGAGCCTGAGTAGGTATCTATTTTTTCCCTACATATACTCCTTCTAGAAGACCCTCCCTTGTATTTTAATGCTTCCCTTTCTTAAATTCCCATCCCCACCCCCCCGGCAAAAAAAAAAAAGCTCAGTCACACATCAGTACCAGACCACTCCCCAAAAATTATTCAACCTAATCCCTTTCCCCATTTTTCAGTCAGCCCCTTTTCCGCTAATCCTTAATTTATCAACAAAAATAGTCACCAACAGCTCTCTCTCTCTCTCTCTCTCTCTCTGAAACCCTCGACCAACCATTGGCTCCTCTCACAACCCAACTCCACTGGTCCACCACCAGACCCTTCGTCTCCCACTCTCTTTTCAACGATCACTCCGTCTCCCTATGTCTCTGTAACACTCACTTCTCTCTGTCTTTTAGAAGCCCTTGAAACCCTAACCTCTGAAAACCCTGAATTTTGCAACAGTTGAAACCCTAACCTTTCTATTTGATCTCTTAGATAGTGAGCCTTCTCTAAGTTCTCTCTCAGATTATCTCTACTGGTTTTTGGAAATATTTGTTTGATGGTTACAGAATTGCAGAGTGTGATTTTTCTTTTAAGTGTTCAGAAATGAGCTTGAGTTTGAGTCTAAGCTCAAATTTGAGCTCGTTTGAAAAACGAGCCTAAGAGAGTCAAGCTTGAGCATGGCATTTTTCGCTCAAGATTGAGCTAAAAATAGGACTCAAGGTTTGAACCTGAGCCAAATCTGACCATATTCACAAATACCCAAGCCGAGCCTGACCACTGTCAAGTTCGTTGGGCTCGGCTTGATTATCTCCCCAGGTCATCACTGGAATCATTTTAATTCTTCGTCGTGAAGACAAAGTATCTTCTTCATAAAAGGACTACACTTTCTTCGTTTTTCGATTTTCCTCTGATATTCAAGGATTTTAGGGATTAATTACTCTTTGACAAGATGCTTTTTTATAGGACAGCGGATATATTGTAATGGTGATTTGCCTATTTTGTATGTTTCGGATTAGTGACCATTTTTTACTTTTCTTTGATTTATAATCTGATCTGTAATTGTAAGTATTCTTTCATGCAAATTGTTTGGTTGTTTTTGGTTGCCATGCCTCATACTTGTCATGGGTATAGTTCAAGATAATGTCTGCCACTCGAGGAATGGGAGCTTTGAAAGGACTTCCTGTGCATATTTCGTGCATTCTTGAATTGTTCAACAACTTCTGATGTATCATTTTTTTTTTTCCTCCGTGTATAGTTCACTCCCAAAAAAGGTGGGACCCCTAGGAGGAATGAGATTGTTTTCATTGCGCCTACTGGTGAGGAGATCAGGAGTAAGAGACAGTTGGACCAATATCTGAAATCTCACCCCGGAGGACCTTCGACTTCGGTTTTTGACTGGGGCACAGGTATATTCTTACTCTCCAACTCTCTGGAAGCATAGATGAATAGATGGCTGAATCTCTTAGGAGTGGACTTTGTTGAGTAGAGTCTATTACTCAAATGGATGCCTGTAATGAGCTAAAATGATTTGAATCTACCACTACACACCTGCATTCAGGTGACACTCCAAGACGTTCTGCGAGACTAACTGTGAAATCAAAAGCAACGGAGTCACCAGAAAGTGAGACTCCCCAGAAAAAGCAAAGGAAATCAAGTTCAAAGAAGGGAGCAAAGGAGGAGGAGGAGGAGGAGGAGGAGGATGCTGATAAGGAAGGTGAGGCTGCTGAAGACAAGGAAGATGCTGTGGCAGAAACCAAAGAAAGTACAGAAGTTCCTATGGAAGATACAGAGAATCCTGGGGACCATAAGGAAGGAGATCTGATTGACGAGGAAGTCCCCGGAGATAAAGCTAATGTGGAGGAAGCTGATAAGAAGAACGAAGGCGGGATTGTGGTTACCGAGGAAGCTCCCACAGCTGAAGATAATGTGAAGGAGGCAGTGTTGAACGCAAAAGAAAATATCAATGAGATGAGCATAGATGAACCGGAGAATCAGAAAACCAGCAATGAGACTTCTGATACAAAGGAGGATGAATCTGATAACAAATCACTGCCGACTCCGGGGCTCATGGATAATAACAAGGAAGCCGAGAATAATCTGGGGGAGGCTGAAGCTCCGTCCCAGTTAGCTTTGCCCAATGAGGCTGCATTTTCTGTGCAGGAAGTGGAAACTGTAAAAGACGCAATTCCTGTGGTGGCAGATGCAACGATTGAAAAGGCATCCAAGGATGCCAAAGTAGGACAACAGGGCCAAGCTGACAATGAGATTCCGGCAGAGCCAGTGGCGAGTGCAGAAGCAGCTAAACCAGATGACAGGGAGAAGGAAAACCAACAAACAGACGATCATGCAGTGAGTTGCAAGGAGGCACCACATGAGCCCAAGACGTCTCAAGTTAGCTGCTGAAATTTTTACAGGGGTCTTGTTGTACTCATAAATTTATTGCCGTAACCTTTTTTGTTCCTCCAGTTAGATTATCTGACAGTCGCTGATAAATCTGTTCTGCAAATTGCCATTAGGATTTCATGCAGAGTTTGATTGGTATCATCAGTTGTTTATTACATACTGTGATAAAACTTTCTTAGTCCGTTGACTCTCAATACTTAACATCAGTACTTAGCTGTAATCTCAATTCTCTGTTTAAGGCTATTGTCTAGCTCTATATAATTTTCTCGTGTTGATGCCTTGTATGTTTCAGCTCTACTGATTGCAGATATACTTGATGGATTCCCAATTCTCAGACGTAAACTTGCATCTCTAGTTGTGAAAGACTCCCGAGTCCAGGGGCAGAGTGCATTGGTGCTGTTGATTATACATTTTTGTACCACCCGAAGTGTGTATTCTTTAGGGTTTTGAAGCTACAGAAGCACATCACATTCTTCGGGAGCTTTGGAACAATGCTATTTGAGGATACTGGAATAGGTAATGGCCTCGTGTTTCGTGTGGATTCACAGCAGCAACCTCANTTCTTCGGGAGCTTTGGAACAATGCTATTTGAGGATACTGGAATAGGTAATGGCCTCATGTTTCGTGTGGATTCACAGCAGCAACCTCAAGAGCACAAGCATCCCGGGTATTGTTGATGCTGTAATGGTGGCCCTTGCAGGACCCTTCTTTTATGACTTTCTTGCTAATGCTAACACCTTTGTTCTTTATTTCCATGACTTATCATGAGAGTTTATTTTGCACGTCTACAAGAAAGTAGAGATTTAAAA
The DNA here is from genome assembly GCA_963454935.2 of Ilex paraguariensis. NCBI lineage: Eukaryota > Viridiplantae > Streptophyta > Magnoliopsida > Aquifoliales > Aquifoliaceae > Ilex > Ilex paraguariensis. Next base: position 432,089 of record CAUOFW020009057.1, read on the forward strand.
CAGGATACCACTTCAACTGGAATTACCTCGAGCACCGATGCCACCTTCTTCCACAGCATCAAACATTGCAGAGTTCAACCATAACATGCATATGGAAGAGAAGACAGCACAATACACTAATGAAGCAATGTTCATAATCGTAACCAGGCTAAAGACTTAAAATTTATAAAAATAAGATCAATTAGAAGTCTTCAATTACAAAGCTTATGTGATGATATAATGTTTGCTTAGATGCAACACATACAACAGATACTACTATTAAGATACTTGATCAAGTCCTGCCCTTTGTGGAGCACTAGTGATATCAAAATAAACATTTTTCCACCAAAAAATGCCGCCCTCACTGCTGAGCGCATTGTACCCTTTGAGCTCCACCAGGCATGTCTTCATCTTCACTGTATGCCTCCTGCGCCTGGGCTTGCTTCCTACGCATCTCCTCCTCAATGTTGACATCATGCAATGTGGTCTCCTCACACTCGTCTAGCTCGATATCCGTCAGCTGTGACACCGGCTTTGGTTGTAGGACAGCCTCGAGCACCTTGACCTGTTCTGGGCTCAGATTGTCGGGGAAGTCCACAGTGAAATGAAGATACAGCTTTCCCTTCATGAATGGCCTCTGGTACATGGGCATGCCCTCATCATTGATTGCCTTAAATGAATCTGCAAGTTTTACGTCAATGCAGAAACCTTAGGTATAACTCAATAACTAACATAGTGTGTGATTTCAGAGAAAGTCATTCAATTACTAACCAGGCTTGACAACTTCTCCTGGGTTTGACTTGATAAGAAGCTGCCTGCCGTCCAAGTGAGTCAAGATGAACTGGAAGCCACACAGAGCCTCAGTAAGACATAAGGTGTGCTCTACAAAGAGGTCATCACCTTTTCTCTTAAACTTCAGATGCTCTTTCTGCTGGAGGACAAATACTATATCACCTGTAACTGTATCAGGCTGCAAAGAACATAAATTGAATAAGAACCCTATCAAATTCCTCATATGGGTGTTGGATCAAATAGGCAGACAAACAAGAGTAAGTCAGAAAACAACATACCGCTTCGTCTGCCTCTCCAGGGAAAGTAATCTTCTGTCCATTCTGCATGCCTTTCTCCACGTGAACTTCCAATACCTTCTTCTCCGGAACAACCTTTTCACCTTTACACTGAGGGCAGCGGTCTTTATCACTGATGGTCTCGCCAGTACCCTTGCATTCATTGCAAGGTTGCTGCATTTGCTGGATCATGGAGGGGCCAAGTTGTCTAATTGAAACCTTCATACCAGTTCCTTGACAACCAGAGCACTTCATTGAAGCACCAGATTTTGATCCTTTCCTGTAATCAAAACCACATAATCATTTCAAGATACAAATAACAACCAAGGACAGTGCAGAATAACAAAGAGCCAAAGTTACTTACCCATCACACTTGGAGCAAATAACGTTGCGGGATAAAGAAAGCTTCTTCGATGTCCCAATGTACAAATCCTCCAGAGAGACTTTCAAAGGATGGACCACATCCTCTCCCCTTCTCTGCCTTCGTCCCCTACTGCTACCACCACCTGGTCATCACAATATAATTCACAAATCACAATACCCTTGTCTTTGAATGATGGAATAACCAATCAAACTGGCTAAATCACGGCGAGAACATGTAACTGTTGACATATCTTACCTCCAAATGGGCTTCCACCAAAGAAGGATTGGAATATGTCAAATGGGTCGTGCATGCCACCACCACCACCCATTCCTTCCTTGAGTGCATCCTCACCATACTGATCATAGATCTCCCGCTTCTCAGGATCACTCAGAACCTCATAAGCTTGAGCAAGCTCCTTAAACTGCAGCCAAAATATAATAAAACATATTTTAAATTCTACTGCGATAAAAAAACAATAATAACTACACCAGAAAAATTAGAACTGAAAATTTGCCACTATATATGAAGTCCCCCTTTTTCAGAAAGTCCATGCATCCCAAAAACTTCCTTTCCTGGTTTTCAGCAATCATATACACAAAATAATTACGAGAAATCATCTCAAAATTAATAACAAGCCTCTAATCTCGAACCACTACCGTGACTCATGACTCTATCTCAAGCATGTCTGCATGTTACAGGCTATTATTCCAGTACCATACTGCTTGTGTGGAAAATCTTTGGCAATCAGAATCTAAAACAAAATTTACCAGCTTGTCGTATAGGCATCTTTGAAACTTATAGTAGAACAAACTCATTAATATGTGTTCAAATAAAGGTTTCCACGATCCCAGCCAGTGATTCCAAATTGGCACTTGGTTCTATTTCCATGGCACTATATTTAGAGCCAAGAGTTTATGTTTGGGGGTGGACAAAAAAGGATCAGCTTAAGATGACTTAATTAACTCCCCCAATTAGAATTGGTAGAACTATACGTCACAATTATATTCTCAGAAATGTGTAATTAAATTTATCCTTTTCCTAGACTATCATGGCTTCTTTTTTCAATCATACACCATTTCTTAAATATCTAGAACTTCTTTCTTTCTTTACCACCAAAAATACAACCCCTTCACATAAATTTCAAAGCATATGGCACCAACATTGGCATGCACTGTCAGACAAGGAGGTGTTTGGCCTTTCAAATTTCTTTTCTGTCTATCATCGAATTCGCCATCAACATTAAATGAAAATTACATAAAACAATTTTATTGTATGCACTGTTTTCTGCATTAATTTTTCATCGCGGCATTAAGAAATGTTTTGTCAATTGGCCATACCTCTCTCCCTCTCTCACACACACCCACTCACTCACACACACCCACCCACTCACATGGACCATTTTGATGATGAGTTCGAATTGGATGCAAGCCTCTTTGTCCATCCATCACAACACCCTCGATTAACACGGAAACACACTCTCTCTCTTTCTCTCACCAAATTGAACCAATCTCAGAAAAATAACTAAGATAAAGACAAAAAAAAACAACCATAGATCCACCTCGTCACTTAACCCAGACAATCTCAATTGCAAAAATCTCAAACCCACTTTCACAAATGAGAATAAACAAAAAGGCATAGACATATACGCATACAAATAACAACTCAAAAGATTCAACAATTCAGAAGCAGAACTAACTAACCTTCTCCGGATCACCACCCTTATCAGGATGATTCTTGATGGCCGCCTTACGGTAAGCCTTCTTCAGATCCTCCGGCGTTGCGTTCTTCGACACCCCCAATATCTCATAATACTTCGTATTGTCACTCTTCTTCGGCGCCCTCCCAAACATCTTTCCAATTCACCAACCAAAATGANTATATTTAGAGCCAAGAGTTTATGTTTGGGGGTGGACAAAAAAGGATCAGCTTAAGATGACTTAATTAACTCCCCCAATTAGAATTGGTAGAACTATACGTCACAATTATATTCTCAGAAATGTGTAATTAAATTTATCCTTTTCCTAGACTATCATGGCTTCTTTTTTCAATCATACACCATTTCTTAAATATCTAGAACTTCTTTCTTTCTTTACCACCAAAAATACAACCCCTTCACATAAATTTCAAAGCATATGGCACCAACATTGGCATGCACTGTCAGACAAGGAGGTGTTTGGCCTTTCAAATTTCTTTTCTGTCTATCATCGAATTCGCCATCAACATTAAATGAAAATTACATAAAACAATTTTATTGTATGCACTGTTTTCTGCATTAATTTTTCATCGCGGCATTAAGAAATGTTTTGTCAATTGGCCATACCTCTCTCCCTCTCTCACACACACCCACTCACTCACACACACCCACCCACTCACATGGACCATTTTGATGATGAGTTCGAATTGGATGCAAGCCTCTTTGTCCATCCATCACAACACCCTCGATTAACACGGAAACACACTCTCTCTCTTTCTCTCACCAAATTGAACCAATCTCAGAAAAATAACTAAGATAAAGACAAAAAAAAACAACCATAGATCCACCTCGTCACTTAACCCAGACAATCTCAATTGCAAAAATCTCAAACCCACTTTCACAAATGAGAATAAACAAAAAGGCATAGACATATACGCATACAAATAACAACTCAAAAGATTCAACAATTCAGAAGCAGAACTAACTAACCTTCTCCGGATCACCACCCTTATCAGGATGATTCTTGATGGCCGCCTTACGGTAAGCCTTCTTCAGATCCTCCGGCGTTGCGTTCTTCGACACCCCCAATATCTCATAATACTTCGTATTGTCACTCTTCTTCGGCGCCCTCCCAAACATCTTTCCAATTCACCAACCAAAATGAATCCCCTAGCTCGCTAGATCAATCGCAAATTGTTCGTACAGTCGTCGTCGTCGTCGTGGGTGTGTGTGTGAGAGAGAGAGAGCAACGAAACCCCAAGGGAGCGGAAGTTGTGTATCAATATATAGAGGGCAAATTCCATTTTGCTTCCTAAAGATTAAAAAAAACTTAGTTTGTGTCGAATGATTAATTTTTTTATATTATTCATTAAAGAAATAAAAACATTGTAATATAGCTCTTATTAATTTGTTCGTCCATCTATTTTGTCATAAATCGTTGAGAATTATAAGTTAGATGGACGATCAAACAAAAATAATATGTGGACTAAATTATAATATTTTTATTTTTTTAAGGGACAATGTGAAAAAATTAATTATTTTGAGGTAAATTAAGAATTTTTATATTTTTTAGTGGGCAAAATGGGATTTACAAATATATAAAATGAGGAAATAATTTATTATTTGGACGGTTGGGATTGAGTGTTGATAAGGGAGTGGAGTCGAGTTTAACCGTTGGATGGGAAAGAGGGTTCGGAATACTCTGGAATTTTCTTCTCTTATGGTGGTCTTTGGTTTTGTATATGTTATTAAGGAACGAATCTGGATCGTTGACGATTGATCCAACGGCTGACGTTTACGTTCTAGATAGTTCCCAGAGAACTTGTTTTCTCGGTCCTTTTACGCTTTATTTATGCTCAACGGTCCAAAAAAGAGCACACCCGCAAGGCCCACTACACACACACACACACACACAGAAAAAAAACAAAATAAAAAACAAATTACATAGATCCTCTAATATATAAAAAATAATACTAAAATCTTTTTTATATTTGTGTGCGTGTAACACATAAACTCTTATCTGACAGATGCATGAAAATTCACATAGACTCCTATGTGATAGGTACATGAAAATTTACTTGTTTAACAACAAAAAATATTAATTATTTTTAAAAAAACGAGTCAAATAATTATAATATAGATAATACTTTGCGTTGAAAATAAATATTATATTAAATGTATAAAGTGTCTGAATTATATAATTATGTAAAAATGTGTTGTTAAATGTATATATATTTTGTAGGGTGACAAGTGGCTTTGTTTTAATAAAAAAGAAAAAATAAAAGTAAAAATAAGGGACAAGTGTCCATAATATGCCATCACCATTATTTGGTAAACTACTTTAGATTCCAATAAAGTTCCCGCACATTTGACTACAAAAGGCCTCTCGTATTGTGAAGTGCGTTTGGGCATAGTTTAGGGAATAAGATTGTGGCCCAGCATGATGGAATTGTTGGATTTGATTATGGTTTTGCAAAGTATAATTATTCGATATTAGTATGAATTTATATGTTCAAGCATTATTTCTCATATCACTAAGATAAATCAAATATGAAGTTATATATAATAGCAGTTGAGCTATGTGACATGTTGAAATTAATTATTGATTTTATTGTCCATGGTTGCCAATCGATTGAATTCTTTAGTATTTGATCAATCGTTTTTTTTATCATTGAGCATATTATTTTCTTTTATATTGTATATTTTTCTGTTTTTAATATTTTTCAAGATGATCGGAAAGGATATGACCAGAGTTAATATTTGAGGAATCGGAGATGGATGAATCTTGATATAATTTTTATAAAACTGATATTACAGGTTTCATTGGATATCAAATTAGAGTTTTGTCCCTATATTTGGAGATATATTTGTGATATATTGTAGTCGATTAATTAATTAACGCAACCAAAAATCTATGATGTTACAAATAATTACGGAATATTGAAGATAATTATAAATCAGAGGAAGACCCGTTTGATGAGGGATATTCAAGTCCCCTTTCAAGATTCTCATGCTCCTAACTAACTATTGAGGTAGACCGGAGTCCCCTCCCAAGAGGATTCTCAACCTCCTAACCAACTGATGAGGGAGATCATTGTCCTCTCTTATGAGGATTCTAAACCTTTTTAACCAATTGGTGGGGGAGACTAGAGACTAATATTAGGAGGATCCTAACTACTTATGCCTATAAATAAACTATATGGAAATACAAAGATGTACGTTACTCTTAGCTTTTAATAGCCTACATCCCCTTAGGTCCCTTCTTGACTTCAGTATTGGAGGCTCGACCCTTAGCGCTTTTCTGATCTCCAACTTCCTTTTTCATATGGGTGTCATAAAATGAACTAACATGGAGACATATAAATTTTTGCATCAACAAGTTCTATTTGTAAGTGTTGTGCATAAATGATTACTTTTGATCTCTCTAGATTCCAATTTACGAGTATGCCATTAGATGTTATCATCGTAGAGGGTGGGAAGAAGAAATTGTGGTGGGTGGTGGACAAATTTCAGAGGAAAAACGTATTTAAGGGAAAGACAGTGAGGTGGGGGTTGTGCAGGGGTTGTGCAGGTACAAGGGTAGAGGCAAGAAATCAATTCCAAGTGGACATTTAAACAAGTTTTTATTGTTTTTATCAACAACAAAGTAAGATGATACAGTTGTGTTCATTAGAATAATTTTATATGATAAAAAACATATATACACACAATTGTTATTCATTTTCTATTTTCTTTCTTTATAGATACTACATAAAAGAGAAATAGAGACGCATCACATCACATCCATATTAAATCAGTGGCCTACGGAAAGCTGTAGTTGGGTCAAACCATGGGTAGAATTGCTGCTCTCTATTTCCAAATCCCAGGTACCAGCTTGATTAGCGGCTCAATGCTCCCGAATAGGAATGCTGTCTTTGACTAGACATTTGAACTTGGAAAACAAAGAAAAGAAATAGTTTGCTTAGAGAGAAAAGAGTGATTAGCTGGTACAAAACACTAACAATTAAAACTAGTATCCTTATTCACACAAGAATTAACGCACGCTAGCTGATTACAACTAGACATTTTAACAATAAGGTTTGATAGTCAAGTGAACAATGATATGCATTTCAATTTTAAATGGTCAAGTCTCCAAGATAAGCAAAGTATGAGCCAACCCAAAAAACATAGGGATGAGAAAAGGTCAAACATGGTTAGGCATAGTTCAACATATTAAGAAGAGACAACTTTTTAAACTTTCTTGATACAAATTCCCGTACAAACAAAACTGTAATTACCGTCATAAGTTCTACATAACTTTCCACATCGAGCCATCAATTTACTAAGCAAGCTCATTCAATGGTCATATATTTTATTCTAGAGTACAATTCATTACAAAAATACTCAGTCACCTAGTTTAATTTTCCCTTAAGCAACCCAACTTTTTATTCATAGAACAAAAAGGTAATCAAAATATGTGTGTCAAATTAAACTAAAGAATTTGAATCATGTATTTTCTAGTAACTACAAAAAACTTTACCTTGTTAACATTAATTAACCCTATGTTAGAAATATAATGCATCGAGAAGCAATCCAATCAATTTAAAAGTCCTTAAACCTTTGACAGTAATGTTTTTCCTACAATTCCCTTCTATTAAACTCGAAACAATAGTTGTCAAATCCTGTGTTGCACGGCGTATGTAAATCCACCTCCATAAATGCATCATATCATTATAATGTTATTTCATAGTCTTCTATGTTGTTCCAAATTTGAGCTATTAACAATAATATCTCATTAAACTTAAACTCTCCTTATCTTATTGAGTTTTCTGCCTATTCCAGTGTTATCAGAATCGGACCGGACCTGTCGATCGAATTAGTTGAACCTTGAACTGAGACCTCAAACAGTTCAATTTTCTAGTTAGATCGCTTAAGGAATCAAACCTCTTAGGAAGCATGAAACCGATCGATTTTTGGACAAGAACCGTGAACTGGATAAATTTGTAAACTGGACGGTTGGAACCTTTAGCGTTAGGCGATGAACAACAACTCAGGCGAGAGATGACCACTTTGCTCGAACTCAAAGGTCAAGCGACCACTTTGCTTGAACTCGAAGCTCAGGATTTCATCTCTGTTATTTCTCTCTATCTCTTTGACTTTCTCTTTCACACACACATCACCATCGGCTACTGAATAGCCCTTCCTTTTTTTTTTTTTTCTGAACATGAACAGTNCCTTAAGCAACCCAACTTTTTATTCATAGAACAAAAAGGTAATCAAAATATGTGTGTCAAATTAAACTAAAGAATTTGAATCATGTATTTTCTAGTAACTACAAAAAACTTTACCTTGTTAACATTAATTAACCTTATGTTAGAAATATAATGCATCGAGAAGCAATCCAATCAATTTAAAAGTCCTTAAACCTTTGACAGTAATGTTTTTCCTACAATTCCCTTCTATTAAACTCGAAACAATAGTTGTCAAATCCTGTGTTGCACGGCATATGTAAATCCACCTCCATAAATGCATCATATCATTATAATGTTATTTCATAGTCTTCTATGTTGTTCCAAATTTGAGCTATTAACAATAATATCTCATTAAACTTAAACTCTCCTTATCTTATTGAGTTTTCTGCCTATTCCAGTGTTATCAGCATCGGATCGGACCTGTCGATCGAATTAGTCGAACCTTGAACTGAGACCTCAAACAGTTCAATTTTCTAGTTAGATCGCTTAAGGAATCAAACCGCTTAGGAAGCATGAAACCGGTCGATTTTTTGGACAAGAACCGTGAACTGGATAAATTTGTAAACTGGACGGTTGGAACCTTTAGCGTTAGGCGATAAACAACAACTCAGGCGAGAGATGGCCACTCTGCTCGAACTCAAAGGTCAAGCGACCACTCTGCTTGAACTCGAAGCTCAGGATTTCATCTCTGTTATTTCTCTCTATCTCTCTGACTTTCTCTTTCACACACACATCACCATCGGCTACTGAATAGCCCTTCCTTTTTTTCTTTTCCTTTTTTCTGAACATGAACAGTAGCCTTGATAGTTGATAGTGTTTTATGTCATTTTATTTGTTTCGAGAAGGCAAAAAGGCAAAGACTTGTCTCTTCCTAATTCCTATAGGCTATAAGTCTACAACAACTTGTATACAATGAAAATAATTTTTTAATGTCCTTTATTTTTATTACTCGTTATTATTTTACTTTTTTTTTGTTAGATAAGATTATGTGTTAATGGTATTAATTTTATAGTAAATTTTATGTATTATGAATATATTTTATATTTTTTTAGCTAAATTATTATTTTTATAATTTTTTTTATTACACAACCGGTTCGACCAGGTGACCCAACAGTTGAAACAGTGAACCATTGACCCGATCTCTCTATCGGTTCCATGACCAGTCCGATTCTGATAACATTGGTTTATTCTATGCTTCTTTACCCACTCCGAAATGATAGTTTCTTTACCTCCTGGCTCCCGCATCGTCCCTATCATCATCATCAAGACATCAATAAATACTTATAACATACAAAACAAATTGAATATTCACCATCGCACTAGAGCACCACCACCACCACCATTTTCAATTCACTTTGTTTAATGTTTTTGATAAAAAGTATTTTTGTTATTTTTGTTCTGTTGTGTGATGTGTAAAATGTCTCACAAGATAACAAAAACTATGCAAACAAAGGTAAAAAAAAAAAATTCACAAGATACAAATTTCATGGTTTATACTTCAAAATTTTACTTCACGATTGATAATACTCTCGTCATCATTCCCAAAGTTGTTTTGATAATCTAGTGGAAATATTTGTAACACATTTGTACCCAAAAGTCGAGTTGGATTCATTTCAACTTCAACGGTGCTATCAAATGACAATTTATATCTACAAAATCCATGATTTTGACCCAGTTTCAATAACAATATAAGGTTGTTTCAAGTACATCCATGACGACAAGTTGTATGACATTANGTGCTATCAAATGACAATTTATATCTACAAAATCCATGATTTTGACCCAGTTTCAACAACAATATAAGGTTGTTTCAAGTACATCCATGACGACAAGTTGTATGACATTAAGATAGCAGGCCATACGCTATGAGAAATACTCATTGTCTTGTATGGATTGAACTCATCAAATACTAGTTCAAGTCTAACATTATGTAAATCATTAGCAAAATCGAGATACAATTGGTCAGAAGTTTTCCATGTAAGAGAGTCAGTTGGATGTATTGGTAATCCATCATTGGTTCACCTGTTGCATGCCATTTCATCAATGATGTTGTTTTTGATGATATGAACAACCTCTGAAGCTTCGGTATTAATGGGAAGGACTTACAACTTTTTGAGTCATTTTTTACCTGACAATATTTGTGTCATTTCCTTGAGAACATTGACCATCAAAATTGTTTATATCTAGATGCATGACACTTATGATAATCATTCCTTGTAAATGTCTTCTTTCACTACAACATGCAATCATTGGAACATGTATATACTTTAATGTAATCAAGACCTAACTTTCTAATGAGTTGCCTAGTTGCATAAAATGAAGTGAGCAACGTGTTACCCTCAGGTAACATATCCTTTAATACTTGAAGCAACATTGTAAATGATTTGTCGCTATATCCATTAAGAGACTTGATGTGCATCAATTGAATGACAGATGACAATGTCGAAAACTTTGTACATTCCGGATATAACTTTCGTTCAACTTTCTTCAATAATTTGAAAAACTTTCTTGTCTCCTGATCTGACCCTTCTTTACTTCCCCTTTCAGATTCGTCATTACTCATTCCACAAACAAACTAGACTTGGAGGAAGAACACAACATTTCTTAAATTTCATCATCAAAATTAGAATTACTTGATTCGTTATCTCTATTAACAGACATTGAAACAAATGAACTTTCCCTATGAAAAATCCAACGAGTATAACTCTCAATAAATCTATCTACGATCAAATGTGCTCTTCCAAAAGCTCCACTTTTATCAATCTAACATTTCGACATTTTTTGCTTGGGCACAGAATTTTCATTGCATTCGGTTTATGTTCATAACTCCTTGCTCGAACAATGGGTCTAGCCATGTAGATGGATCCAACTCTGATCCATAGCTATATTCCAAAATTCCAAATGACAAATTAATCACCTCAATTTCATTACAAAACATGTAAAAAACAAATGACAATATTAAAGGAAACACTAAGAAAATAAATAACAACATATAAAAATTACAGAGGAACATCACATATCAGAAAAAAAAATGTTTGCTTTATAGTACAAAAGGAACTTCATATTTTTTATACACGTAGGGTTTGCCTTGAAATGAAACACTCCCCGAAGAGAACAAATGAATAAACTCAATTTGTGGAGAAATTGTTCAAAATACCTTCTAATTTCCTTTCAAAATGAACTTAATTTGTGGTGAGTTTCCTAACATTCATTTTTTTTTCCAAAAGGCTTTACTTTGACTCTGATTCTAAAAACAATTAACATATATCAAACAACCAACATTTTTTTCCTTCGTGATCTCATACTATGAAGACAAGATAGTTTTGTGCAGTCCATCCAAATATACTATATGCAAAGAAAGAGAGAGAAATGATCCATAATCAGAGTGAATACTTTTGGATTAACAGATAGAACTGAGAGATAGTGACATCATCCTTAATTTGTTGTGGGAATAGTAATTAAAGTTTTCATAGAGAGAAAGAAAGAGAGACAAATAGAGGGAGGCAACGAGATCGAGAGAGAGAGACAAAAAGGTGGAGGCAACGAAGAAGTTACAGTTAAGGGGGAGAAAGAAAGGGAGGCTAAAAATGATGAAAAAAATAGATTTATTATTTGGATGAAATAAAGCTCGATTTTTTTTTTAAAAAAAAAAACATATCAAGCCGGAATTCAGCTTGCTAGTTTTGTCTTTAGTGGCGTTTATGGTAAATGTCGGGATTCAAATGCATCTATTGACTAATTTTCTTGTATTGTTTAGCCTTAATTTTAAAATCCATCACAATATTTTTATTAGGGCTCTAAACACAGATTGATTAGTCTTGTTTAACTATGTGGATAACATGCTCATTTATATTTTATCAATAACAGATGGTGAATTTTATTTTTCACTCTACCCATTATTATACCAATTCTTATTTTCAAAATTTATACACGTGATAAGATAACTGTCACGCCTCAATTTTCACAATAAAGACATGAACTATCTATTAACCATCCAATAATAAGAGCATAATAAATATCATAAAATTTCAATTCGAAATCAATCATCATCCATTATTTAATTAAACAAATCCCAAATAACAAAACTCATTCTGTAAGGTTACATCCATTACATTATCCGACAACTAACTAAAGAACATCCATTACATTATTCGATCATCAAGTTTAGAAATTATCAACTAAGAGTCATTCTCTAAGTTTTCACATCCGGATCCACATCATGATCTGCCTCGACATTCCAATCTATTTGTTCACCTAGCTCTGTGTCATCTTCAACATCAAAATCTAAAAATGTCGTATGGAGGGGAAGGGGAGCAATAAAGTCCAATAGAAAAATATTCTCAAACCAAAGCAAGGTTTCATAATAATGAAAACAAGTAAGTCTCACTTTGTAAAATAACATATATGAATTTAAAGTAAAATAGTAATGATCTCAAGTTTACAGTTTTTAATCAAGAACTTTCAATTTTAGATGTAAATTATATGTTTATTTTAGGATTGAAGCATATAACCAAAAGAATTGTAAAATATATATATATATATATTGATGCATAAATAATGTGATTCTACGTATATTTGATGTAATTTTCTTGCGTTAATCATTTATGATTTTGTTCGTTTTTCTCCTTTTCTTTTCCTCAAAATTTCCTATGGTAGAAGACTGCTAAAATAGACCTAAAACACCGTCATTAGGGTATTTATAGGTTCAAAAATTATTCAAGCGGTGTAAAACTGATGGTTGAAAATTGTGCATCTTCGTTCGAACTGAGATTTGTGTTTGAATGGAGCTTGCTTTCAGTATATTCTTATTTTTCTGACTTTTGTTCGAACAAAGACTTTCTTATTCGAACAAAACTCTATTCTACAACCTGTCCCAATATTCCAAGCCCATTTTGATCTAGTTAAAAGTCTATTCATGATATTTTCATGAAACACACTTTGGTAACTCCTAAAGTCTATTTTTTAATGCCACAAAAATCAGTTTAGTCAGACATTGGAGGAAAAATTTATAAGCAAAATACTAAGGTAGTATCAAATCATTATTACGTGAATTTTCTCCAAAATACGTTTTAACTCCATAATACTTCCAAACATCTAATACACTTCATATCACCTCTCCCAATATTTATTGACCTCCCGGATTCAATGGTAACCTTATTTTGACCCCCAAAATATTTAACTACCATTCTCAAGTTTAAACACTTTAAAAACTAAAATTGACTTGAAAGTCAGTACTTGCAAAATTTACTCTTCATAATTAATCTTTCAACAAGATTTCCAAGTTTCTATCATCATTTTAGAAAAATACTCTTAATATCATATTATCCATCTTTAAATTTTATACGGGGTCATACGATATCCCAACTTATTCCAAGTAGTATGCTCTACAAAATTGTTCTCACATAAGACCAAAACTACAATGTCAATGTTCGAGACATCAAATGAAAATTAAGTCATCTATCTTTCATATCCTATTAGAGGTCATGAAGCGAACATTGTAATGGTTCATGTAGTTGGCAACATGAAGAGGGTTGAAATACATAATGTTTTACACTTTAAATGATAGAGAACTATAATTTTTAGCTAACCTAATTTTTTTTCTTATAATAAGTTCTTCTATGAATAAAATAATTTCTAAAGCTATAGTAAATCCTATAGAAATGGGGAAGCCATAGGCAAAAACTTACATACAACATTACAAACCAAACTACAAGTTGTTTACTCCACGTTCTATGGTAGTCGACTAAAGCAACAATTGTGGCATGCCAACTGCAATCCTTAATTGTCATTTTGCTATTGTATTGTCAATGCATAAGTGTAACATAATAAGCAAAGTTTGGAGGATATATATGTAAGAGAACTATGATTCATAGATTTCCATTGAAACAAGGAAGAAGGGTCAAGCGATAGAAGAGTTGAAGAGGGATAAAAAAAGATAGCATGTAAAGGTTTTGCCATCATAAATCTAAAAGAATTGGCGAGATCACAATAGCTCAATCAAAATGTCATAATGTAAAAAAACAAAGTCTCTGATCAAAAATTTGGATAAAGGGGCTGACTAATAAGTAGGGTTGAGAATATTTTCACCCCAAAATTATCCATCCTCACCTCATGTAACATTTCAATTTGTTTTAAAATTGAGTCACTATTCCCACCCCATTATTTACCCTCATCTATTAAATCCCTAATCACACATTCTTCATCTTAGTCCCAAAACTCACTCTCTCTCTCTCTCTCAAATGCAAAAAAAACTAATAGTGAGATGTTCAACTTTTGTCCTCTTATGCACTATAATCAGTGTCTCTCTATTTCCCGTATTTTAGTTAAAGTGATTTGATTTACATTTGATAATGTGGAGCTATGAATGAGATTTCAATGTGTTGGGTGTACACTTTGATTTTTGAACTTTTTTTCAAAAAGAATTGACTCAAATCCAAAATGCAATTCTTATGCTTCGACATTTCGGAACAACTTCCTCTTGGCGAAAAACTACCTTTACAAATGCAACAACTTTTTATTCCACCACCAACCATTGTCATCATCAATTTAGTAATGATAATAAGATTAACAACACTATTGATCAGGAATTCTATTTGGATATGTACAAATATGGGTTGAGAATAAATATTTTGGGGGTAGGAATAACCCCACCCAATAGTAGTCGGACTACTCAGTACAAAAATAAAGTCATCTGATCAACTAAAATCTAAACATAATAATTGATGAGGGTGATAACAGTCGTGTGGTTGTTCTATAGTGGTGGGATATATGTGAACGAGGGGAGATGAAAAACAAAAGCAGAGATATTTGACTACTGAACTTTTTATTTATTTATTTGTAGAATTAGTAGTTAGTTTGGGAGCAAGGTTACGTTGTCCCATAGAGAGTAAATAAAGTAATTATGATATTTTGAATATTAACTTTATTCATGTCATCTTGTTTAATGTTGAAACTCTTAAGGAAACATTATTGTTGCATCTTGGATTTGCCGGAGAATTGTCGTGTCAACATTGAAATAAATCTAAACCAGCCACCACCTCGATATTAATATTTATAAATGTCGGGAAGTTACAATACGATAAATAATGAGAAGTAATAAATAATATGAGAAGTTGGATGAATATATAAATGATCAATGCTAATTAAACCTAATTTATTAATTTAATTTATTGATGTAATCACTTAGACTTGAACCAAAATCTAGAATTTATTGGTAGCGATAAAAAAACAAATGGAGACAAGGATCCCGGAATGTCTTCCCAACTAATCTGTTTGTTATAATAATATAAAAATAAATTCAATATTTAAAAGAAAAAACAGAGAAAAAGGCCCTCCCACCTAATCTTTTGTAGTATATCCATGTGTGGCGGATAGGTTTGATATATTTCACTCTTTTTTATTTTTTTTCCAAATAAATATAATTTTTCAATAATGACAGGGTGGCCAATTAAATAAGGCATTTCTCTCTCTCTCCAAAAATTTCACTGTCACAATTTCCCTCCTATTTTTAACACCTGAGGGTGGTGAATGCTATGATGCGCCAGGTGGTCACTACACTGCGGGCTAGACATTCGGATCCACCCGTGGGGCTGTAAAAATCCCGTGATTGACTCTTTGCTCTCTTGTGACCCGACACTAAAACGAGGACGTTTAAAACTTTGGAACACCCCCCCCTATCGCCCGGCGTACATTAGCATCCCACTCTGCTACTGCGGCTGCTGCTTCTGGCTTATAGTTTCTAGTTTCTAGTTTCCTACCAGCTCTCAGTTATCGCCTCTAAAAAGTCGATGAGAGAGAAAATCTGATACCGGTAAAATGTGAATCTGGAATTCTGACGATTTGGAAGCCAGAGATTTGGGTTTGACTGTTGTTGGACTTTTGACGATTGATTGATTGATCCAACCCCAATTCCAAAAAGGTTCTCTCACTTCCTCTTTTCGCTTTTGATTCTCCTTCCACTCTCTCTCTCTCTCTCTCTTTCTCTCTGTACATTTCTGTCTCTCGTTTTCTAGTTGAACACACCGTCACATTATAGTTTCAGGTATTGCGAATTGTAATTTTGTCGATCTGCAGTGTTGATATGATAGAAATGCGTTTTTTCTTCGGTGAGTTTAACTTGAACGCACTCCAATTTCACTGAAGATCAGGGTTTTTCTTTCTTTCTTTTTTTGTTTTACTCGCCAATTTTAGTCCACATTTGTTTTCCAATTTTAAACTGTGGGGTTCTGTCATGATTTCATGGACGAGGTTCTCTTTTTTCTTTATTTTTTTGGGTTTTTTTCCCTGGTGTTTGGTGTCTGTCCGTTTGAATTGGAAATGTGTTTGCTAGATATCATGTAATTATGTGTTTATTTTTTGGGGGACCTGATGCTGTACAGGGTTTATTTACTTGGGAGTTCTGATGAAAGTGGGATTTAATGAAAATAAATGTGATTGAGTAATACTACACGAATAAGATTTCTGTAAAGAAGTTCAAGTACGGAATGATGTGGTCTCCCAAGCTTCATTTCCTTTTCAAACAAAAGGGTATAATATTAATGTCCTTTTATTTACAAAATAACAATTCCACTTGTCAGGTCATTCTGTATGGAAAACTTGCTACAAATTGTACCCACATGAAAAATTGAGCCCAGGTTGCATCAAAGTTTGGAAATTTTAGTAAGTGGTTTGTATCATTTAAGCCTGTCTGAACTTGGGCTAACATTAGTGAAAAAAATGTGGGGGTATGGTGAGAACCAAGTAAAAGTTTGCTAACGATATGGTTGAAGTTTTAATATGTATTTTAATTGGCCTTGCCATTAAAGAATTGTTGTAATCAATCGTACCCACTGTTTGACTATACATGAGTTTGATAATATTTTCCTTTTCTGTGAAAGCATTTGTTGTTTTAATTTTGCGTTACCAAACTCCTTGAATGAGGTGGCGTGTCGAGTCCATAGACTTGTCACATTCTTTCTGTTTTTGTTATTCTTGGCCTAAATCTGACCCCTTTTGCATCATTTGCCTTTAAAAGATCAAGTGTTGTGCTGGTGCATGTATGTTTGTGTGAGGATAGTGTGGCTTTGATTGTAGTGCTAGACCATGTGTGTTGGTGTGAGAATAGCGCGGGTTTCTGAGACTATAAAAAAACCCCGAGTTTGGTAGCTTTACGTCGTAGGGTGAAAACTGGGGAGGGGAACATGGGAAGATTGCATTGGCAATTTTGAGACCAAAAGAAACTCGTTGCCTTAAAGTGATTGATTTGAAGGAGCAAGGGTTTTCCATTTTGATGCTATTTTACTGAGGTTGGTCAATATAGTGTCCATACATCTTTGCTTTTGCATTCCTAGGGGTTCATGTGAAGGTATTGTCCATATTGAGTAAATCTAGACATAACACTTACAGTTGGATGTCATCTAATAACAAAATTTGCAGTAGACTTCGGGGCTTTGTTCTCTAAACTTAATACTTGACTTTGCCATTATTATTTGTTGTTTTGATCAGTAACATTGATAGTCTAGACTGTGTTCTCCGTTGCAGTTTTTTTGTTGGTGTGATTCCTACATGCGCTATATTACTAGCTTTCTCGTTTATGCTATTCGGTGTCTTATTTTGATATTCGAACATGTATGAAATGGAAGTTTCTTACGGGGGTTGCCTTTTTGTATTTCTGATCTAACGGTGGAAGTTAGCTTGGTTGGTGGCTTATTCATCATAAAACTTCAACTCTATGCTTGAAGGGTGGAAAGAAAGGCAATGAGGGAAAATATTTATTTATTTCCTTCTCTTGTTTGGTTCCACATTTTGTTTGGGATAAAAGTTCACATATGAAAGGGAAACACAGAAAAATTATTCAATCATTTTCTCAATTTGTTTTCCCTTTGTATTTCTCCTGCGGTCCTATCCTTTTCTTCCCTTCAAACAGAGCCATTGATCAAGACTGAGAACATTACTGAAGAAATGTATATCTAATTCACTTCCTTTTTTTCCCCTAGTGACACATTCTTGCTTTGATCTAGTTGACTTTGTTTATGATCTAAGTTTTTATTTTTTGATATTGTCTGTAAGGTTTGTTTTCTTTTTCGGTATTATGGTTCTCCATAGCATTGAATTAGGAGCATGTATTATTCTACAATCTTATGATCAATATCAACTGCCGCATTATGTTCATAGTATACTTTCTTTAACTGCTAAGTAAATTTGCATAGCAGAAGGACAACATGAAATTCAAATTCTAAAGTCTTTTGGCAGATTTGAAGTTGGTACATTTAAAGTGGCTATCATCATGGGTGTCTCAGGAAAATGGATTAAAGCATTGGTTGGTTTAAAGAAACCAGAAAAGTCGCAATCTTCTGAGAAAGATGAAAATGTGGGTAATTTTCCAATTAATTCCAGTTTTTACTTCCTTTATTGTGAACAAATGTGGTTGTCCTATGCATGTTTCTACTTAAAAAGGAAAAGCTCATCCTATATCTGTCAGTATATGCCCTGAAATATTTTATTCTCTCTCTCTCTCTCTGAATGTTAATAAAAAAAAATAAAATTTGTGCAGTCCAGCTTGCGAAAATTCAGCAACTTATCACCAACAGTACATCTTGGGGAAAAATCCCAAAGCACCCCTAAAATAATTACTTCAATCTAAAAAACCCGACAATTCCCTTGCTTATCTGAAATCCCCACAGAGTTTAATAACAGGAAGTCCAATTGCTAAGGCACATTGATAGTTTCTTCCTTTCTTAAGCAAAACAGCAAAAGTAGCCTTTTTTTTGCATACAAAAGTTTTTTGCAAAAGTAAAAAGTACTTTATTAAAGGAGAAAATCTGCATGTATAGTAAGTAGTACACTTGTAGACATAAGTGTATTACTTGCATATTAAAGTCTGTAGACTCTGTACACATCACGTTTGAAAGATAGTTGCAGTATTGGTTACGTTCTATACTGGTACAAGGTTATACCCCAGTTAAACGGTGGGATTTTTCTTGACATCCGTAATGGTCGTTACGGTGGCGTAACAGCCTATAACAAGTGTTACATCCCCATTACACCACCGTAGCATCTGTTACGGCTTCACAGAAACCATAGACCTTGTTGCAATAAGAAAAGAAAACAGAGAAGAAGGGTGGACTGTTCAGATCTCTTCTGAAAGGAGAAGTAGAAGAAGGGATTTGGGGAAAAAGAGGTGTGGATCTGGTCAGATTTATGGAATTAAAATGAAATTATTTTCTAAAAAAAAAAAAAAATTCTCTCCTCTTTGTATGTTCTTCTTTATCTTCAAGCTATTGAACATTTCAATTTTTTTTGAGAAAATTTTGGATTTTTTTAGCAGCGTTCTGGGAGTTGCAGAAAACTTGAAATGCCTAGTTTGGTAATCTAAAATTGTGAAAAAGAAGAAGTGGAGACAATTGGGTGTGACACACTTAAACCAGGCTTTAGATATGAGGCTTTGTAATTGGTTGGATTTCTCAAATATTTTTTAAGTTCCATCAGTGATCTCCATGTGGGATACCAGATTCGGAAAAATTTCACCAAAACATGTTGTAATAGGGGAAGGTGTCGGCCCATTCCTCATTTACCACCTGTCTCTGGACTCTTGGAAATAAGACACGTCTACGATTTTATATTGTTACTTGCACTATTCTTTGTTATACTTCGCTTAGACTACAGATCAATTTAACTGATCACAGTGAAAAAAACTATTATGACACACATAAAATTAGTCTTTGATTGATTTAGAAATTCAAACATAACACATTTATTGTTTAGGATGAATTGTGAGTGCAAAGAAAAAATTCATGCTTCTGATTTTTGTTTCCATTCCATATTGCCTGTTCCAACCCGCATCCGTTACTCTGCAACCATTACTGTTACGACGGCCATTAACATTATTTAAGACCATGGCTCTATTGGCCTCAGGTTACATCACATGATTTCGTAGTTATCCATAAGAGAAGTCAATGAAACAAAATACTGTCATTGAGTGTCCCACATGAAGAATTTTGGACAGTGCGCAGGTGCAAAATTTTGATCTCTTTCACATGGTCAGATGTTCATGATACCAGTTGTAAATTGGCTATTGGAAAATGGTAGTTACATTCCCAGGATATTTGAAAATGTTTAAGATGCCCTTTTTTTTATGACTGCTTGTATTTTCATCTCCCAAAGGTTCATCCTTTTGTCCTTGTTACATGCCAACCTGAATTGATTATTTAGTTGGCATGCACATTTCATCTCATGTTTTCTATGCACTGCAGAGGCTGGCGAGCACTGGAAAGTTTTGGCACCGGAGAAAACATTCTGTTGAGATTGATACTAACATACTTGAAGATGAGCTCAATCATAACACAGCTAAACCAATTGATGAAACCAGCATTTATTCAATTCCAGTTGTTTCTGGCTCTCCTTCTAGTTCAGTTCAAGTGCAGGATGCAGCTCAAAGTGAACAGAATATGAGAGAAGAATGGGCAGCCATACGTATCCAGACTGCTTTTCGAGGATTTTTGGTACTAAATTGTTTTACTCCGTGTTTTACCTTGTCACTTCTGCCCGTTGAGTTATCTTCTTTTTTTTTTTTGTGACCTAGAGTTTTTGAACTTCTCGCATGCCGAAGTTCATTTGTTGACATTATAGCCAAGACACCTCTTATTTTGGACTGTGCAATCTTATTTTTCTGAAGTAATATGGTGAAACTGTAGACTTGTATGGATGCTTTGGCATGCTACCCAAGAACACAGGTGCATGGTTAATGACAGTGACCAACCTGCTAAATTGCAACTATTTATCTGCATGATTACATATACAGTTCATAATTTTGTTTACTTTCATTTTTTATGAGATGATTATTGAACATTGTAATTCTTTGAATTCACAAACTCTGCTGATATTTGTAGGCTTGATGCATGGCGATGGTTAAATAGAGACATTTTAACATTGAGGTTGATTCTCAACAATTAACCAGTGACTCATGGAACAAAATTTAATTCTAGATATTTAAGGTAAATTTGTGCACCGTTTGACAGATATAAGACACTGAAAAAAGAAAGGAAAAATTGCAAAGCTTTACTGTGTTGTCTTTGGAGTAGCTGCTGAAAGATTTCTAGTTCTCTCTTTCTATGAATCAATCACCAAATTTCAAACTCATAAAATCCAACATCAATTGATCCAACTTTGAATATTGTACTTCAGGTCTGGCTCATAGATTCTGAATAATTAAAAAGCTTCAAGAATCAGGCGTAAGTCATCAAGTTGTCAAACATAATTGAGGCGTTTAGAACATGGAAACTTGTAAATTACTTGAATGGGTGGCCTCAACAAGTTTGATGAATATCAGTGAAAGCCTATAAGCATTAAAATCTAATCTCCATATATTTATGTTTCCAAATCAGTCAGATCAGACTTAATTTTTTGTATCATTAAATTTATTGTGCTCAAGACGTAAGTACTAGGCAGGGCACTTGTGCATCTATGTTGTGTCTTGCATGAAATAATTGCCGGACAGTTTTTTGATACTTGTGCATCTTAGGGTTCAGAAATATGAACAAAAATTAGTCCGTGACTGAAGGGATATAGGAGGAATTTTTAGTTGTATTCTGTACGGTAGAATAACAGATATAACTTCAGGATGGTGCAATCTACAACAACTTATTTATTCATTTTATGTTGGAATTTGCAAACACGATCATTACCAAATGAATAAGCTTTGGATAAACAATGCTGAGCTGGATTCTGGCCTAAGCAAAAAAGATTGCTGTTTAGGAAGTAGATAAACAGTCACCAATCCTCATAAAATGTTTGTTGAATTCAACAGAGTCTGATTCTTTTGGTTCAGTGGACCTTATTGGTAGATTTTGGAAACATATTAAGCAAGTAATCCTTACATAAACAAAGCCTAATCTATCTATGATTAAACATGATTCAATCTTCTGGTAAAGAAAGTTACAAACAATAATGAAAAATCTTATTTGGACTAAATGTCTTGGTATATCAGAAAAAAAAAAAAGATGTCTAAACTGACATAAACTATTCGAAATAAGAACTATTTGTTGAAGAAAACTTTGGGAAATCAGGGAAAGGACCTGACTAATCCCCCACAGCATTAATTAAAGCTTGTATGTTACCCAAATTCTCTCTATGTAGCTTGTAAGTACAAAGAATGTCAAAGGAACCCTTTGTTTCCCATTTCTCGTGCATATGCTCTGTAGTGGCGGTTGTGAAGGGGATTGTGCTGTACCATTTGTTCACTTGCAAAGATACGTGTGGTCTTTGAGCCTTCATAGAATTTGTAGCAGCCTCAAATGTAACCTCAACAGTGGCTGATTTTTCCAGTGGATTTGTAGATGGGCTCTAGGAAGATGGACAGTTGAGGTATGATGGAAAGCATCTGTGAAGAATCATGGGGGGGGATATGCCTTCATAGTTGTAGCCTTTGTGGTATTCCTTTTTGCTATTTTCTTTATTTTTTCCTCCTCTTCTTGGCTGGTGAAAAAGGTCCTGTTTGACTGGCTTTTTTTTTTCCTTCTCTTTGTTATTCCTTGTATAGGTAATGCATTTTTCCCTTATAAAGCAATTATGGATCATATTTTTTTCCCCTACACACAACTTCACTTTTACATTTTCTTTGGGGGAGGGGTTTGTACTTGTTGCTTATGTGCATGTTCTTTGGACCTCCTTCCCAAAACGTAATGTGGGACACTGAATACCTTTACTTGGTAGAGCAACTTGTTAGTCCCCTGTTTTTTAATTGATTTTGTTAATGTCATTTTAGTTCGTTATTGCTTTGCTGTGCAGTAAAATTTCCTTGAATTTATTCAATGCTGAAATGTCTAAAAAGTATACATCCAATTTGGCAGCTTCAACATGTAATGAGTATGAGTTAGATATTAGCAAGGAGAATTTAGTCAACCAAATGCAGCAATATTCTGCAACATGTAGAAGTAATATATGTCTTCACAATTATGCATGTACAGAAGTACCTGTACACATTTCCAGAAGTCATCAAGATAAACCAAAAATTTCTTAAGCCTCATATTAAGAGGCAAGTCAATATCACAATTTTATTCTGGATTAGAACACATCGAAGCTTTTGTTTATCACTTGTAGTTTGAAAGCCTTTTTTGGAGTTATTTTTATCTTCCAGTAAATATCTGTAAACTCTGTATATCATGCACCTTGTTAAATAAAAAGGATATCTTTTTCTTTTTTTTTGGTGATAATTTTCAGGCCAAGCGTGCTCTACGTGCTTTGAAAGGATTGGTAAGACTTCAAGCCCTTGTCAGGGGTCATGCTGTGAGAAAGCAAGCTGCAATAACTCTTCGTTGTATGCAAGCTTTAGTGAGAGTTCAGGCTCGTGTCCGAGCTAGGCGAGTCCGTCTGGCGTTAGAAAGTGAAACAGCACAACATAAACATCAGCAACTTGAACATGAGGCCCGTGTTCGAGAAATAGAGGTAAAATACCTTCTATCAGTTAAGATACTTTCTTCCAGTGGTATTGCTGATATAAATATATGACCAGAAACTTGAACTGATACAATGGTTGTAGTGTCAACTGGTCTAGTTTTCTGGTTGTTTGTCAACCTGTGGTTTGCATGTATAAAATGATGAAGTTAAAGTTATGTGTGAGGGTACTTTATTAAAACTATTAATTCAGATAATTAGAGTACTAAACTCTAGTTTTGTTTGTTTGTTGCATCGAGCCTTTGACTTGTTTTATCGTCCAACTTATTTATCTTGTGTCTTGCAACTTTTATCTAACTTGTTTTTCAGGTTGTATGCAAGGATCGAAATATCGTGTCGAAACATCCGAAATGTTTCGGATTTTAAATACACCAACATGAAACATGGGTGAAAACCAAAAATTCTTGAGTTTTGAGCAAAATGTCATTGTTTCGCACCGTTTTGACCAAAACGGTGATGTTTCGGTTGAAACAGTGCGAGATAGAGATGGAGTGATAGGGAGATTGAGAGCACCCTCAAAAATCGAAAGGAGAAAAGTTCAGCAGCATACTTCCCAGAGTGCAGTTTTAAGCAGCCTCCTCCAGGTATGAGCTTCTTTCTTTCTCTTCTTTTTAGTCTGTTTTTCTTCCTTCTTCTTTGTTGGGTCTTCATCGAGTCTAGTTCTCGGTCTGATCTACAGATCTAGGATGGGTATTACACCCTTTTTCTCTCAGATCTGGGATGGGGATGGGGAGGCTTATGGGTCCTTTGTCTCACGTTTTGTTGAGATATGAGAAGAGGTCTGTTTTAACCCTTCCCCCTCTTTTTATCTTGGTATATTATTTTTGTCATATGTTTTTGTTGGAGATATAGCATCAGCCTAGTTTGTTAGGGCTTATTAAGTTTTTTCTTTTTACCTTTTTATCCTTATTGTAACTTTCATTGGCTATATATATACGGGGCTCTACACTTAGTTTGTATCCCTTTTCACTCATATCTATCTCAAGTTGGTATCAAAGCAAAACAGAAACGCTAGCCTTAACCCTAACCCTAACCTCCACCATTGACTCCGCCATAGTCAGCAGCCTCCACTCCACCGTCCTTGGCAGCCAACCATTCAGCGACATCAACGAGCAAACCAAACCAGCTAAAAATTCAGACCACCCAACTGCCAACAACACTCCCACTGCCAAAAATTCACTCCACCGTCCTCGGCAAACAACCTGCCCAGCGAAACCACCCAACTGCTCAACAATTCAGACCACCTAGGCAGCACCGAACCACACCAAAGTGCTCAACAATTCATACCATAGCCAGCAAACACCAAGAAAACACTTACCACCAAAACATTCCAACAACGAAAACATGCCCACCAATTGCCTTCTAGTAAACAAACACCGAACATTATTTGTCGTTCCAAAACCCAAGCAAAATCAACACAAAACAATACAAACTGCCATCACCATCTCAATAAACCAAAGCCCAAAGCCCAAACAAGTCTAAAACCCAATCAGCCCAAACGAACCTAAACATCCCAACTAGCCCAGTACCCACTTCAGCCTAGTACCCAATCAGCCCAGTACCCACTTCAGCCAACCAGCCCACTGCCGGATCGCGCTCTTTCTCGTAGTTTCGTGTTTTACCTTTGTGCGCCATGTTATTTGTCGTAGTGTTGCCCGCCACTACTCTCTTTTTCCACCCTTTTAAGAGGGGTTGAATCCTCTTCTCCGTTAATATGCTCTTAATGCAGTAGATCATTTATTTATATTTATTGGATTTCTGGGCACCGTGACCTGATTAATTGGGAGCTTTCTGGACCTTCTTTATCTGTTGCTACTGTTCGACTGGAGGTATATTATTCTCCTTTATTGTCTCTCTATTTATCTTAGAGTTGTTTTTATATCACGAGTGCCCTAGTATTATTGATGATATGACTACTATTGAGGGAGTTGAGACCCCTATCGTTGAGACATTTGTTAGTACTTCCATCGGGTATAGGGGTCGACAGTGCTCGGCCCAACGCCGTCAAGGTACCCCACATCAGCGTAGATATGGAGATTCTCGTCAATGTGATTATTGTTGCCGACTAGGACATCTCAGGGCTACTTGTTGGAAGCTCCATCCGGAGCTTAAGCCGCCTTCTCGTAGTCGTACTGCTGCCATTGGTAAGGCACCACCACCTACAGTCATTGCACTTGCTACTACTGCTACTGTTCCTCCTTGGAAGAGTGATATGGATGGTATCACTTATCGCTTGGATATACTTATGTCAGTCTTGACTTCTCGAGGTCCGACTACTATTGCTGCGACTACTACAGGAATACCTCGTGCCTTTCATACTTGCGCCGGTCCGTCCCCCCTTTGGATGCTGGACTCGGGTGCTAATGGTCATATGACAGGTGAGGGCCATCATTTCACCTCTTTTGACGAGAAGTTACATACTCAAGTTCAGTTAGCAGATGGTACACATGCCCCTATTGTTAGTAGGGGTACAGTCCGTCTCTCAGATGGTTTTACATTACGTTCGGTGTTTCATGCGCCAAAGCTGGCCATGAATCTACTATCTGTACATCAGTTAGCCAGAGATTTTCACTGTGCAGTTGTGTTCTTATCTGATTCGTGTTATTTACAGGACCTGAGTACCAGAAGGATTATTATCAGGGGACATGAGAGAGGTGGACTGTATTATTTAGGCGATCCACCTCTGGTTTTACCAGTTTCTCTACCTCTACCTCCATCACCTACTTTGTCTTTATCTGTTCTTAGCTTGCATGCTAGTATTTTACCTAGTACTTGTCGTTATGATTTTTCGTCACAAACTGTTCAATTGTGGCATGACCGTTTTGGGCATACAAATTTTAAATATTTATGTATGTTATTTTCTACTTTGAGCAAAGCTTGTGTTAGTGGTAAACTTGATTGTGTTATATGTTCCCTATCAAAACATATTAGGACCAGTTATATTCTTCGCATGCACTAGTCACCCAAATTATTTGACCTAATACACTCTGATATTTGGGGACCCTCTTTGTTATTGCTCTATTAGGTGCCCGATACTATGTGATTTTTATAGATGATCATACCCGTTTTACTTAGGTGTACCTTTTGCATAGGAAGTCTGATGTACTCCCTATAATCACTCAGTTTCTGCAGATGATTAAGACACAATTCGATGTCATTGTTCGTGCTCTTCGTTCAGATAATGCCAAGGAATATGTGTCTGATGCCTTAGTGTCTCACCTTTCTTCTCAAGTTATCCTTCAGCAACTCACTTGTCCATATACTCCAGAGTAAAATGGCGTTGATGAAAGGAAAAATAGGAGTCTGATAGAGTTGGTACATTGTATGCTTAGAGGCATAGGGGTGCCAAAATCTTATTGGCATTTTGTTGTTTTGACTTTTACCTTTCTGTGCAATCGTACGCCGAGTCAAGTTCTTCAGCATAGGGCTCCCTTATAGGTTTTATTTTCTGAGCGAACACTTTTTTGGGTCTCTCCTCGTGTTTTTGGATGCACATGTTTTGTTCAAAATCGGTCTCCTACTCGTCATAAACTTGATAATAAAACAATTCGTTGTGTCTTTGTGGGCTATTACAATCAATCTAAGGGGTATCGGTGTTATGATCCTGTTACGCGCTGTATGTATCACAGTCTAGATGTTACTTTTCTTAAACATATTCCTTATTTTTCTTCCAGTCTTGTGTTTGCACCTCCAGTTGATGATACTTCCTTTGATTTTCCATTACTCCCGGAGTCAAAGTCATTGGTCACTATCACTACAAAGTCATCGGTCTCTACTCCTCCAGAGCCACTCATCCCTGGTATAGAGTCACCAGACTCTCTTCCTTTGCAGGTTTATGTTCGTCGCCCTCGTTCTCATCCCCCTGCTGATGTTCCCTCTACCTCAGGCGATGCAGGTAATACTCTTCAATTTGTTGAGCATATTGATGCCCCTGTTGTTAGTACTGATGAGATTGCAGGTACTGAGCCAGTTGTTTTACCTGATGAGACATTGTCAGTGGAGGATGATGATTTAGAGCGTCATTATCCACGGTGTGATTGCCGTCCAATTGATCGTTATGGTTGGACCGCCAGAATTTTATATCCGATCTCTGCTTATGTTTCTTATGGTGATTTGTCTCTTACATTTCGAGCTTATAGTATGGCCTTATCAGATACGCCGGTTCTTCGCTCTGTTTCGGAGGCTATGCGGGAGCCCTAGTGGGTTCTTGCCATGCAGACGAAGATGGATGCTCTTCAGCGTAATCATACATGGGATCTTGTCTCTTTATCTTCAGGGGTGAAGCCTGTTGGCTGTCGCTAAGTTTACACCCTAAATTTTTTTGCAGATGGTACTATTGATCGTCATAAGGCTAGGCTTGTGGCGAATGACTTTACTCAGGTATCAGGTCGTGATTTTGGTGCTACATTTGCCCCCTTGACAAAATTGACTACTATTCGGTTGGTTATTTCTCTGGCTGCAGATTACTCTTGGCCTCTTCATCAGTTAGATGTGAAGAATGCGTTTCTTCACGGTGATTTGGACGAGATTATTTATATGGATGCACCACCAAGCTTTCGTGGTGAGGGGGAGTATGTTAGAAAGGTATGTCGACTGCGTAAGTCTCTTTATGGACTGAAATAGTCATCACGAGCCTAGTTCTCTCGCTTTAGTGATGTAGTCGTACGTTTAGGGTTCACTAGATGTCATTCTGATCATACCTACTTTATTCGGTGGAATATTTCTGGATAGTGTGTTATCCTTTTTGTATATGTTGTGATATTATTATTACTGGGGATGATATTTCTAGGACAGCGCAGGTCAAGGTAGATCTTGGGAAGGTTTTCGATGTGAAGAACCTTGGATTTCTGCGATATTTTCTTGGGATTGAGGTTGCCCGTAGCAGCACTGGTGTTGTTCTTTCTCAAGAAAGTATGTTCTGGATCTTCTTTCAAATATTGGGATGCTGGGGTACAAACCGGTATCATCACCCATGATTTCAAACCTGAAGCTGACTGCTGAAAGTGAGGAGTTGAGAGATCCGACTGTCTATCAGAGGTTGGTAGGTAGACTTATCTACCTAGCTAACACTAGGCCAGACATTTCATTTGCTGTCAGTCGAGTTAGTCAGTTCATGCACAGGCCGTGTCAGCCTCATCTTGATGCAGTTTATCATATTCTTCGATACCTCAAGTCTTGTCCTGGACTTGGGTTATTCTATGCATCAGGATCTCAGACTGGTTCTCTAGCATGTTATTCAAATTCAGATTATGGGGAGTATGTGATGGTCGATCTACTACGGGCTTCTGTGCTTTTCGAGGGACTCATCTTATCTCTTGGAAGAGCAAGAAGTAATCAGTTGTCTCTTACTTGTCAGCAGAGGCAGAGTATTGGGCACTGGCACTTGGCACATGTGAGATTATCTGGCTATGATCGATTTTTGGCGAGTTGGAATTTTTAGTAACTTCTTCATCTACATTATATTGTGATAATCGATCTGCTATTCAACTCGTTTCTGACTCTGTATTACACGAGAGGACAAAGCATATAGAGATCGATGTTCACTTTTTTTGAGAGAAGGTTAGTAGTGGTATTGTCACTCTATCGTTCGTGGGGACCAGTGATCAGGTTGCGGATGTTTTCACCAAACTTGTCACTCTATTCATTCTTCGGAACTCCGTTGTCAAGCTTGACTTAGTTGACATTTTTGCGCCTAGCTTGAGGGGGAGTGTTAGATATATAGCAGCAATCTAGTTTATTTGGGCTTATTAAATTTTCTCTTTTTACCTTTTTATCCTTATTGTAACTTTCATTGGCTGTATATATACGGGGCTCTACACTTAGTTTGTATCCCTTTTCACTCATATCTATCTCAAGCGTTTTATATTTGTTAATTAAGTTAATTCTATTTTCTCCCTTTTTTTATTTTATTATTGTTAAAAATTATAATCCCCTCTTTTTTTTTTCCTTTTTTCTTTTATTCTTGTATATTATTATTATTTGCTAAATTGATATATTAACACTATACCCTGTTTGTTAAATAGCTGTAATTAATTTTATGGTATATACCTGGTTTATTAAATAGCTGTAATTAATTTAATGGTATATACCTTGTTTGTTAAATATATGAAATTAAGTATTTATGTGTTTAAAAATGTGTTTCCTTGATAGAAATTAAGTATTTGAAATTAGTTCAAGTGATTTTAACCTCGTGTCAAGCCTTTTTTTTCTCCAAACTTGATTTTATCTTGTATAAATGGATGTTATCCTCATAAACATGTTCAATTAATCAATTATTAAGTTTATCTTTATAAATAAATAGATTTTATTTGTGTTTTCACGTGTATCCACATATTTTTATATTTTTCTCCTTTTTCGTTGCGTTTTTCAAACGATTTCGTTTTTGAGCTGAACGAAATAGTACTACTGCAAAATAATATTTTGATCCTTGGTTATATAAATGTGTTCTTTTGCATTGTAAATTATAAACCTTCCTCCTTGGTTCTTTTGATCAATCACGCTGGTGTTTGAGGTAGGCCATATTTATGGTTGATGTTTGACACTATGGACTTGTGCCATAAGCTGGGAGATTTTGGGATAGTATTATTTTTGATTTTGCATTTGGGGAGAAAAGTATGGAGCAGAAATATCTTTTAGAGGTGATGAAAGGAGGATGAATGTATTGCGGCATAAGATAGGGATTTGGACCATGGTTCAAGGTTGCGGTATCGGCCATTGACTTGGAGGACGCTGAGACATTAATCATGGCGTTGTGGCATGGTATCTAGCAATACGACCTAAAAGAAATTGTTAATCATGACGCGAGATTCATGCCATGTTGCAGCATTACAGAACTATATCGGCCAATCCGTTGACCATAACTTTGTGACTCGAATACAACTTGGCCGATTTGGTCGAGTCTTGCGTGACTCGGGGTGTATACGTATCGTATAACGGTATCGTCTCGAAAGGTGTCGAGTAGGATATGATTCGGCCAACTTGTATCGGTATCGACCGATACTTTGAATTAGGATTATGGTTTAAAGTCGTGGTATTGGCTATTGACTTGAAGAGCTTTGAGATATATCGGTCACTGCGTGGTATCAGACGATATTACCTAAAAGAAAATATTGAACATGACAAGAGATTCATATTCTATCATGGCTTCGTGGAACTGTATCGACCTATTCGTTGATGATAACTCGAGATTGACTCGGATACAACTCGGATGGCTCGGTCGAGTCGTGTGAGACTCGGGGTTTATACATGTTGTATAACGATATCATGTCAAAAGGTGCTAAGTCGTCTAACTCGTATCAGCCGATACTTTGAACCATGGTTGGAGTGAAACATGTTTTGGGTGGTTCGGGGTTCTTTTTTTTTTGTGCATGAGCTTCATAATTGGGAATTGGAAAGTTGCATGATTTTCTTTCACAAGATTTCCCAAGGAAATTGAATTAAGGAGCTGAAAATGTGATTGTTTGGAGTGTTAATGCTATTGGGTTATTTTCAATTAATCCCTATTTTGGGTCTTTCCTCAGTGGCAAATTTGAGAGGCATAATTGTCCAATAGGGAGCGTGGGGCACGCTCTTTTACTACTGGTCGATAGATACAAATAACTAACTTGGAACATTCAAGTCCTTAGTACAAGCATATGTGTTGAAGTTTTGGACCATGTGTTTCTTCTTAGTCTGGTAGTTGAAGACCATGGCTCTACCTATTTTTGGGTTTTTGGAAGGTATGCATTGGGTGAGTTGCTTCCTAGTAAACTGTTGACAAGTTAATCTTGGAAGTAAGATGACAAGATTTTGGATACAGATTTTGTATTTCTAGGAAGCTTTTTTAGAACTGTACTTTTGAGGATTGTGGAAAATAGCTAGTTTGTTGATTTCCTAAATTGCTATTATTTTAGGTTTCTCCTTTTTGGCTATATAACTGTGCACATGGGCTGGGCTTCTCTTTTTTATATATGGAAATATAAAGTTGAGAAGATGTTGGAAAACATTTAAAAGGAAGACACTAGATTATGTATGTAAAGTTTTCTACTTCATCGTCAGCTTACTTTTTTTTGGGTAAGTGTGAAATAATCTTAAACATCGTTTGTGTTAGTAAGTGTAGGATCATGAAATTTGACCAAATTCCATAATAAACGATATTCGATTCCGGTAATCCTATGCCGAAGTCCTAGGGGTAAAATTTTGACTTTAAAATTGCGTTGAAAATCGTAATTATGATAGTTATTAAATTCCGGCTTGGGCATTAACCCAGCAAAGGGGTTGCATCAATGGGTGTTCATATAATAAAAAATAAAAATAATTATTAAATCCGACATGGGCATTAATTTAATATGCTAAGAAATCAAGTTATTGTAAAAATAATATGTTTTAATATAATAGTAGTTGAAATAAAAATACAAAAAGTCTTCACAATTCATCCATTTTCTTGGGCAATTTATGAAATCCAGTAGAGCATAAAAAATTCCATAAACATGTGTTGAATATAACCCTTGGTATTATACTTCAAAGTATAAAAAGATTGGAAGAAAACCCATAAGAAACATGAGAAGACATAAGAAGACACAAGCTTTAAAGACATCATTCTATCACACATCGAAATCTAAGAAGTGCATACACAAACATGTCGACACGACATTTCTCAAAACAGTAGGACACAACATGTCCGTGATACACTATAATAAATTTTTATTATTATATTTTGAGTACGACTTTACATGTTTAGTTTTGATAATTTTATTTATTGTCATAACATAAAATACTTTTTGTCAAAATTTTAAGCTTTATTAATCACTTGTCAATACATGTTTATTGTTTAGCAGTAGACATGGTTTAAAGAAAAGCCAGACACAACCAAAGAAGTGTTGGACGCGTGTCTGAAATTAATGTTTTTATCAATTAATTATAAACAGAGATAAAAGAGTATAGGACACGTTTCCAAAAGTGTCCAAATACTGTCAGTGTCCGACATGGATACGTTACCTTCTTAAGAGTGTCCATACTTCATAGATTGAAATCCAAAGAGAAAACCGAAGCAACATGTGGCCTATAAAAGGTGCAGAATCCTGAGCTGGAAAGCATCATAGTGGAGGCCTTGAAAACAGGGGACCTGAGCTGTGGCAACCACTTGCTGAGGCTGAGTTACAATATTTTATTAATGACGAACTGGATTCATACAAACCATCCGGTTCAGTTGAGTTTCATAAAAATAGCCCGGTTAGAATGGGCTTTTGGCAGGTGGATTGCATAGATGATCTAACTTATGAACTGGCCCAGCTTAGGCTCCCGTTGGCCGGGTTTATGGTTTGACTCTAAGGGCCGGGCAACGCTGATAATTATGGTGCCTGCACATGCTAAATGAAGGTATTCAGTTATATTGTTGATATGATGAATGCCCCTGACATCAAATGGATGCAGTTTCAGTATATTACCAATGTTTCTGCTGGCAACTTTTTTTTTTTTTTTTGGTGAATGCCAGCAATTTTACTTGGTGGTGAGACAAGCAAAGAGAAGTAAGTCCGTAGTATAATAGCACCATTCTTACGATTTTTTAAAAAATGTAGCCTTTCGATGGTTTCTTATACACAAAAACCTATTAGCAAAAATATGAACAAGGTATCTACCACTACCCACTTCATCACTTTTTCTGGATTTTTTTTCATAAACCTTGGTGAAACTTACGATTTTCAAGAACATGAAATAATTGCCCTCTGGATCTAGAAATCTATCTTTCCGTTGCTCCTGTGGGACTGGGAAAAGATATATCAAAAGCTAATCAACTCTTTCTATCGCATGGCACAGAACCTACAGGAATGATCAAATCCAAGAAATTTGTTAACTTATTATTACCCAGCACCACTGAAGGCACAAAATGGAATTTGTTCAAGGTCAATGCAACATAATATTCAAAGAAACTGATTTTTAGAATTTATACAGGAAGTGATAGCAATCTTGAAAATAATGTTATTGTTAGGGTTTCAAAGAGTTTTGAGTCTTATAGTTAGAATACAACGGTCCTACCAGAGTATGAGGCCTTCTAAGATAGTTCTTTGTTGGGTTCTTGAAATGGGGTTCTTTGAAATTGTGGAAATTCATCTCAAGGTACAGAATGCAAATGAGAAACCTTCTGTTGAGTGGTTGAGGTAAAGCAGTTATGCTTCGAGGATAAAGCACTTGCATGGAATGGTCGCTGCTGGCAGTTGAATCATAAATAGAATTTCAATTAAACGAATTTGAGGCTCAAGGTCAGGTGTGATTGGCAATTGCAAAAAGGCTCATCCAAAGATGGATGGAACAAAAGGGTTAGGATCTAGATTTTTGTAAGTTGTTTAAAATGTATGCAGAGACCTTTTTCTGGACGTAGCTGTGTAAATATTGCAGTTGTGCTGTCTACATGAAACTAAGGGGATTCCCCAAAATTCTTGTTTTTTGATGAGTAAAGAGATCCTAATATTTTCTTAGTATTAATATAAATATTGAAGTTGTGTTGTAATATAAAAGAAAAATTTTGAATGAAATCTTGTGTACAGAATTGGAACGGGTGATTATTTCTTCTGATACAGCCATTTTTCATACATGTCATAGAACTTATCACAAGGCTTGTGGAATACTTCTCATTGCGTCTAACTACTGATGCAGGAAGGGTGGTGTGATATCGCAGGATCAGTTGAAGAAATTCAAGCCAAGTTGTTAAAAAGACAGGAGGCAGCAGCCAAACGCGAGAGAGCCATGGCATATGCTTTGGCTCACCAGGTAGAACTTGTATCCTCCTTGAGAACATGAGACAGTAGATTCTGCTTGCAGCTTAGGAAGATAAATGAACTGTTTAATCAACCAGCAGAGTTCAGATTACTAAAAGAACGATGAGGAAAAAGTTCTAATATTTAGAGCATATGCTTATCAATTTACCTTAAATGACCTTTTGTGTTAGAATTGTGAACTCAGGCATGCTATCGACTGTTAAGTCATTATTGAAACTTTGGGAAATGTGAGTTTGCCTAAATAACTTATTCAAACTTTGGGGAACATTTAGATATTGTATAGTGTAACTTATGTAACATCACTTGTTTGTCATTGACACATTTGACTTGAAGATATATATACTGCTTTTGTCATTATCCTGCTGTCATATGATATCTGTGTTGTTCCACAGGCTCAGTAGTTTTCATTTCACATCATTTGGCATGGGGATGCATCAATTAATATAGCATTTGGGATGATTCAGATATGATTTTGCTTTTATATTTCATTACATCTCATTTCATAGCAAGAGCAGCCTGTAAAACCTTGAATGGCAATTTTTCCTACCTGGTCATACTCTCGGCCCCTCCCCAATTTTAATATTTTAGATGTAAAAGCGGTTTAGTCTCCTTGAATGGTGGGTAGACCAATCCAATATTTTTTGATAACCAAAAATCACAAAAATAAGCCTACTACCGATACTAATATTCCCTCTGCAGCTGAAGTGTAGATGTCAATCTGGCCCAGCTTGTTACAAACATCTGAAAATTGCCACTTAAGGCCTTAGGAAACATGTCTCCTAGCTGAGCACTCAACCTAATAAAGGAGATAACAATTTACTTTTTCATCACTATATCTTGATTAAAATGAAAACCAACCCCAATATGTTTGGTGCTGTTTTGAACTGTTCTTTTTTGACGTCGTACATAACAACTTGACTATCACAATAGACTGTCATAGGCTAGTTCAATGATCTCAACCCATGAAATCTTTCAAGTTGTGTGAGCCATGGGTTTGTACTTAGTTTCTGTATTGGACCCAACTATTACGCACTTTGTTTGGTTCCATGTAACAAGGTTGCCATCAATAATTGTGCAGAATCCTAACACAGACCTTCTGTCTAGATGATCACCTGTCCAATTAGGTTTTGAGCATAGCCATTAAATCCGGCTCAGACATTAACCCAACAAAAGGACTTGGTCAGCTTCTAACCATTCCACAGTACCAAGAGGATAATAATTAACCACATACATTCATCGATACCTCATGACATAGTGCCCTGAAAGAAAATTACTTCCATGTACCAATTTGATGGATGACAAATATCTTTTCATCCATAGCTCTCTTCGAACCAGGAGAATCCGATGCCTGGGCCGCAACTGGCAGGGGGTCGCCAACTATGCCGAAGAGAGAAGAAAGAGAAAAAAACCCAAAGCAGGAGAGATGAAAAATTTTAGGGTTACAGTCTTCGGAGCTCTGGTACCATGTTAGATGGAACAATTGTCTAGTCTCCATGAATGGTTAGACAGTTAGACTAGCCCTATATATGGTAATAACCCAAAACTACAAAAAAAACTCCTACTTCCAATACTAGTAACCCAATAATA
This sequence comes from Ilex paraguariensis, assembly GCA_963454935.2. Lineage (NCBI taxonomy): Eukaryota > Viridiplantae > Streptophyta > Magnoliopsida > Aquifoliales > Aquifoliaceae > Ilex > Ilex paraguariensis. The sequence continues at coordinate 468,193 of CAUOFW020009057.1, forward strand.
TATAAGAAGCATTGGCCATTGTAAGAAGTTTCTGCATCTATGTATGACATACTCTTCGCCCAATACTTCACTAACGCTGTAGGATATATGTTTAACACATGTTCGATATGTCTGCAAGGTGAAAGCTAAATTTGAAAAGTAAGATGTGAATGACTTCCAGAATGAGAAAAAGTATCTTACAGAATCCATACAAAAAGTTATACATAACAAAAGACAAGGAGAAATTTAATTGAAAGCATGGGCATGGAAAGGGAAGAGAAGTTATCATAATTACGTTGCAGAAATACACACGCATATTTTCATATCCATGTACCTATATGCACATGCATAACATATTCCTTGCTCTGCCTCTGTCTTTGTTTATGTGACATGGTGGATTTAATGATTCCTATGGTTGATAAGTTACAAAATTTACCTTTAAGCAATATTATATCAGATTTTATCTTACTTTCCGAAGAAAAAGATTTACTTTTTCTAATCGGAAGTAGATGTTCATTGTTTAATGCTTATCCTTCACTTTATTTATTTTTTTTTGAAAGTTTATCCTTCACTTTATTTGCTATTTATGATAGTACTTTTTTGTTGCTATGTGCATGGGCATTCTGTTTTTAATTTTTTCCTTCCACATTTCCATGTTAGTTTAGGGTGCAGGGTTTATACATTCTGTTTCCATGTCCTTTACAAGCAGATCTTGAAGTCTCTGTGTTGTGCCTGTATTGTTGATATTATTGTAATCAATGTTGCAATTTTTGTTACCTATTCATTTTTTAATGTGTTTTTGCTTCCATATTAGTCAAAAGTGGACATGAAATAAAATCAGTTTCGGTGCTGCAGTGGCAGGCAGGATCAAGACAGCAGGCAGCTCCCAGTGGGTTCGAACCAGATAAAAGCAACTGGGGCTGGAACTGGTTGGAGAGATGGATGGCTGTCCGTCCATGGGAAAACCGTTTTCTTGACATTAATCTTAGAGATGGAGTAATGCTTCGTGAGAATGGATCAGCAGATGGAAAGAATGGTACTCCGACTCAGTTAAAGCCCGCTGGCAAGAAACTCATTTCTTCAAACCTTTACTCAAACCTTCCGAATGAGAAAATGGGTCCATCTCATTCAGATGGCTGTGCCTCTTCTCCCAGCAAGTCCACAAGCATACAAGAAGCATCTGCCACAATGTCTACCAAGCCAAAGTCCAAGCCAGTTCTTGAAGATTTGGTCGAAGAAGCTACCTCCACCCCTGGTGTAGGTTCAAGATCCCACAGTAATCCCAAAGAGAGGGCAACAATTTCAGATAAGCAAGGAAAGAAGCGATTTTCTCTTCCTAGTAGCGGTGAGTTGCGCTCTCTCTCTCTTTCTTGGTTGTTAGTCCTCAATCTGATATGCTCTCTCCGAAAGTACTGCTACCTGTGGTGAAAAATGAAAATGGGCCGATCTGCTCTTTCTGGCTCAAATGTCTGTCGGTCTCGGGATCCTTTTTACTGGTCCAACTTGTTGCATGTTTGACATGGGTAATTTAGCAGTTCCTACTCTACTCATCTTGGTTTGCTGTTTACCCGAAGAGATGACAAAGATTTGAAATGTTTCTGGTGAATATAAATGATTTTTGGTCAAGTAGCCGTAATCAATTAGTTACATAGTTGTTACCTGCTTTAGTTAACTTGCGTTAAGATGATGTACACCTCCGACCGTGCTTCCTGTCTGTCATGTCAAATATATGGCTTTCTTACAATATTGTTAATTTTTTGTCATTACTTTGTTTGATTTGATCTTCCCAGGACAAGGTCTTGGGCCTCAAACAGCCAGGCAACCTGGTAGAACTACTGTCAAAAAGTCACCTGGCGCACAGAAGCCCTTAAAGGATAAATCGAAGCTAAATGGAACCGACCTAAATGCTACAAAATCTCTTCCGCAGGTTGTTGATCATTAGCTTAAGAATTCTCATGGGAGATCCTACTCTGCCCTTGAAGCGCTGCCTTTTGAGTTTGTACATATAGGGTCCCTTCTTCCAATGAGATTCAACGCCATTGCTTCTGTCGTGCCTTTTCTATTGGCAGTGGCCTGGGAGATTTGAGGAGACAGGCATGTTGTCAAAAAAATAAGATTAGTTGGATTAGGAATGTTGTTAAGTGATTATTATTGTCATTTGTTCAATTGGTGCTATGTCCCTGTAAGCCCAATTTCTTCCCTTCCCTGTAAGCTCCCTATTGATGTTCCAATTTCAGAGTTCTCAGCTGCCCGTCTTAACGTCACTGTATGTGTTCTAGGCCTCTTTTATGTTTAACTGGTTGTCGAAAGTTGTTATTTGTTCCCCATTACCAGTGGATGCAGACTGTAGAATGAGGCAAAGCTTGAAAGAGATCTGTTGTAATTTTATTGTGTTGTACTATGTGGAGGTTATTCATTTTTGGTTTTCTAGTGTGATGCTTGTTGAAAATACTTTAGTTCTCTATGTTGTGATTCTAGAAAGAAGAGGTTGCTCACAAAATGCTAAAATAATGTTTGATAATGTTTTTTTTTTTTTTATTTATTTTTTGCTTCATTGCTTTTTGTAAATTACTTATTTAGGTGGTGCTTGTCTTGCATTTTTATTTTTCTTCCTTGTCTTGATCTGCCCCCTCCCTCTAAGTTTCATCATATATGGGATAATGCTTATGTGTACATATATAAGTGTATTATTTGTATACCAAGACACCTGTGAAATTACTTATACAAAGTACTCATCATACATGTATTCTTTTTAGATAAACTAGTTTCTTTTTTTGCTTAAAAGTATTTTAAAAAGCATAACCAAACAATACATTAGCTTTCATATTCTAGTTTGAAATTCTAATGGTTCTGGGAGTGTGAATTTAACATTATGCACTGGTATTTCTTCTTTCTTTTTTTTTTTTTCTCTAATTTTTCTTTCTATGTCATAAAGTTAACCATGATGGGATACAACGATGGAGCTATTGCTCTAGTTGGAGTTTTTGATGAGGAGGAATGTAGACTTCAATCTCCTTCTCTTGTGCCAATTCCATTTCTTTGACAAGATTGAATTGCATAGAGAAATAAAACAACCCACTTCTATTTTCGCAGTTGGGATATATGAAAAAATGACTTCTTGGTGCCTTTCGTCGAGTGGTTAGGAAATCATCTTTTCATATCGAAAACACAAGTTTGATTCTTGTAAGAGAATAAATGATGGATTTATCTAGGGGTGTGTGAATCTCGATATATATTCCGTCACATGTGCAAGCGGGTTTGAAAATTTTTTCTGGCCTCGGCCATTTCTTCGTTCTTTTTCTATATTGTTTATGAAAAATCTTGTTCTTTTGGGATTGAAAGTTGATTGTCTCATTCTTCTTCTGAGCGATCTATGTAAATATGTGCAAAGAGTAAGAATTCCAAAAAGTGAAAATGGAGTAAAAATTAATCCTAAACAGTTTGTTTTTTTTATGCATCATGCTTCACTTGGCATTTAAGATTGTTGAATTTTATAAAGTTTTCAGATCTAGATTTATTGTGACATTTGGAAATTTCAGTGATTCCCCTCTCCAAAGTTTTCAGATCTATATTTATTATGACATCTGAAAATTTCAGTGATTCCCCTCTCATTCAATTTTATAGTCCTCGCACTTTAACAACACATGCACATCTTCAAAACTGAAGTAAGATATCCACAAATATTTACACAAACGAACTTGGATAATTTACACTTTAATACCCCTGATTCTCAAGAGACATAATAATCGACTCAGAATTTGAGAGAATAGTCGGTACAAATTTGAATATTTTTATAACAAAATTTTTTTAAAAAAAATACTTAAAATAAAAAATATTACAAAAATCTCACTTATACATGCTTATAATATATTGATTTTTTAAGGATACTAAACAAGAAAAATATTTCCTCTTCCGCCGTAAAAATTACACCCCGCCGTTACATCTGACTCCTACCCCATACCACACGGTCCATACTGTCCCAATCACTTCCCACCATTCATCCCTTCCTCTTTCATCCACCCTCTCTCTCTCTCTCTCTCTCTCTCACACACACACACACACACACACACTAAACTCTCTCACTCCCACTGCAAAAACCAGATGATCAATCTACAAACCCTAACTCCTCACCCCCTACCCCCAAAACCCATCTCCCAAATCCCACAAAAATGAAATCCCATTCCCCATTTTCATTCACTTTCGCCTAAAACTCCCCAAATTTTCCCTCACTTTCTCTGCTCCCAAACAAAATCAACACCACATACCATTTCCCCATTCTTTTCCCCCCATACCCACCCACCATGTTCTCGTCATCCCCATTCATCCCAACATTTCTTCTCCTTCTCTCTCTTCCCATCATCTTCCTCTTAGCCCCTCGCATCCTACCTCCTCGTCAAATCCCCATCTCTCTCCCTGATGAACTCGATGACCTCGCCCTCTTCCAAAAGGCCTCATCCGAAGCATTATCGCATAAGACTTGGTCTCGATCTCAAACTTCTTCATCATCATCATACCCATCTTCCAAATCCCGACTTGGAGCCACAAATACCAAACCCAAGATCGCATTTCTCTTCCTAACCAACTCGAATCTCCACTTCGCAACCTTGTGGGAACAGTTCTTCGGCAACACATCTCACAATCTGTACAATATCTACATTCACGCCGACCCGACGGTGAAAATTGATCCACCAGGAGGTGTGTTTCAAGATAGATTCATTCCATCAAAACCAACTCAGCGTTCATCACCGACACTCATCTCCGCTGCCCGCCGCTTACTTGCCACGGCTCTTTTAGATGACTCCGCCAACGCCTATTTTGCACTCATTTCCCAACACTGCATACCGCTGCACTCTTTCAATTTTGTATACCACACACTTTTTGATCTGAAAATGTCCAAGATGAGTCGATTTCCAGAATTTGAGTTCCGTAGTTTTATTGAAATTCTTTCCAATGAATCCACATTGGGGGATCGATACAATGCTAGAGGGAAAAACGTGATGTTGCCAGAAGTTCCCTTTGAAAAATTCAGAGTTGGGTCTCAATTTTTCATCCTAACAAGAAGGCATGCCTTGTTGGTTGTTAGGGAGAGGAAGCTGTGGAGGAAATTCAAGCTTCCTTGTTTGAGGGTTCAGTCTTGTTACCCAGAAGAGCATTACTTCCCAACACTGTTGTCTATGGAGGATCCAAATGGTTGTACACATTACACACTGACTCGAGTTAATTGGACAGATAGTGTTAATGGACACCCACATACTTATAGGCCTCCTGAGGTGTCCCCTGAGCTGATTTACACGCTCAGGCAATCGAATTCGTCAAATGAGTACTTGTTTGCCAGAAAATTCTCGCCGGATTGCTTAAACCCATTGTTGGAAATTGCCGATTTGGTCATTTTCAAGGATTAAATCCTGATGCCGGTAAGTGATAAACGCTATTTCTGTGTGCTTTTTTTTCTGCTTTAGTACTTCGTGATGTTATGTGTTATGTTTGATTGTTTTTTAGTGTGCTAGTATGAGTTAAGTTTGGGTGAAGTGAGCTGACTCGGGAGATTTTTGGGTAGTGAATGTAGGATATTTTGGTGCTATGAGATGTGGTAGATTCATCTGCTCTTGAAATTTTAGAGGCTATTCGTCAGTGTGGTTTTTGTCTCTTAATTCTATTTTCTCCTCATAGTTTGTCCTGTCCAATCAGTCACCATAAATTGGGTTTGTGATCACCTAGATATAGTAGGACCGACCGAATTCCCTCTAATTGGTGTAATTAGAATTGTAAAGGAGTCATAGCCCCATCAATACCCAATTTTTTGTGGGCATGGTTTGGCTGGGATTCTGAAGAATCCAAGGGAAATATTTTAAATACTCTAGGTGTTTTTTTTTTTTAAATGAAAGAATTTCAGAAAATTAGATATGAAAGCTTGAAATTTGGCTGAAATTTAAAGGTTGGTTTAAAAATGCAGTGAAATTGGGATGTTGAACCCAGTTAGCAAATTATGGATGATTGAGTCAGACTTTGCAGCATATACTGGTTGGATATGAGCCCTTGTTCCTTCAATTTGTTTTCTTGCATCATAATGTTTGGGGGGCTAGACTCACTCTGGCAGGCCAGCAGCATGCTTAGGGGGAAAAAAGGCTGTTGTTATTCTTTGGACACAGGAAAAACAAAAGACTATTGACTGTGTAGAAGGATACTCTCTCTGTGTTCTTTGTTTAGCTTCCTGCTCCATCTTTTTTATATCTTGGTTTTCTTTTTGTTTATGTGGAACCTCATCGCTTGGAAACTTGGCAAGGCTAAGTGCGCAAGTGAAGCACTTAGAAGTTATGGTTTTCATACTGCAACTCATTCCATCAATTTTTGAAAACCTCACTTTTCAACCAGTGTTTGGGCAGTGGCTCACCTCCCCTCCAGCTTAGTGGACATGTTAAATTTGGTTTTTGGGGGATTCTGGCTTCGTATCTTCTGTGACTTGTGTTTTGGATTTTTGCCTAGTGAATATGATCTAACTTGATCCATGTCCATTTCATGCACAGGAGAGGCAAACCAATGGAAAATTCTGAGGTTTTGCAAGGGGACATTGTTGGAGTACCCTATGGGAATAAGGTTTTGAAGAGGCTATGAAATGCCCACAACCTAAGAATCCCAAAGAGTGTCAACTTAAGCAAATATGGAAGAGATTTCAAAAGCAAATTGATCAAATGTATTGTAAGGTGTAGTTTGGTTATGTAAAATTAGTAGCGGAAGTTATGTCCACCTGGGTAATCCCCCTTTTTGTTGTGTGTGATGTGATGTACATATATGGAGGAATGTAATGTGAATGAACAATAAAAGGGGCTTAGCCTCAGAAGATTAAGCAGCTGTGCCAAGGCCATTTGCTTTTTCTGCTGGGAATTCCATCTATTCCCTTTGGAAAAGATCCAAGGTGTGAAATCCTCCTTTACCACCACCTCTTTTGCATTTTCACTCCCCTTTTTTGGCATTTGAAAGATAACCCCTAATTTGCTTTTTGTGATAAATGTTTGGCCAATCGAAAAATGTTTGGGATAACATTTGTGAAACTATGGGTCTGAATATGAGAATAATTACTTTGGGGGAATAATGCTGAAAGAACTTGTCATTTTTTTAAAAAAAAAAATGATACAAATTAATTTTAAATTATGTAATTATAGAAATATTTTTAAAAAAAAATTGATATTTGATACAGTGAGATCAATTTTTTGGACTCTTTAATTTAATGATGCATTCTCATGGTTGCTAATTTTAAACTATAATAAAAGAGAATATTGAAGTGCTCTGTTTTTCATGCTACATTTTGTAAAGCACTTTCTTTTTCTTCTTTCAGATGAAAGTAGTAATGCACTTTGATTGGGTGCGACTAGTCCACTTTCATTTTACATTGGGATCCTTTGTTTTGACTTTTATCAATTGGACTTATTCGTGTTCATCTGACTCTTTCTTGACTAAGACATGACAGAAAAAAATGGTCAAGAAATAGGTGGATGCCTTCAAAAAGAAAAAAAGTTTGCTACGAAGAAGGGAAAAAGTTAAGTGAAAAAGGAAAAAAGAGTAAGTGCATAAAATGTCAGCCACCCTTGTGGATATGTTTTAATTTAGCTCATGTCTCCACAGCCGTCATTGAACCCGAGAGAGAATAGTTGTGTAACAAAAAATAAAATTAATCTATTTAAATTTAGTGAAATAAAATAAACAATGAAAATATTATTTGAAGACTAAATTTAATATAATCATTAGATTATAAGTGAATTTTATTTAATATTAAAATTTATAATTAATTCGATGATAATATTAAATTAAGTCACTAATTAGGTCGAGAATTGCTCTTTGATTTGTTTACCTTCTTTTTATTATGTGATTCGAAGACAATAGTGAGTTGTCCCATGGAATGCACCATAACCACATATCATTACAGTCCTTGTCCATTTGATCATTGTAGTGGGTCATCTGTCGCTGTATAATTGAAATCATAATCAACATCCCATTTAAGATATGCAGTTGTCGATTTATAATCCAATATAAAAATAAATAAATAAATTATAAATAGCACACTTTTGTTTGATAAAAATATAAATATGGTACAAAAATATACCCTTTCATTTATTATGGAGGTTTCGTATTGATTTTTATTTTTTATTTTAGGGTATTTGCATGTATGATGTACATTTAAGGGTGAAAAGACGAAATTTGATAAAGTGGTAAAATTCTTATTGTGATTAAACATATTAGAATAAGATTATATAAATTTGACTTTATTCACGTATCATGTTTTTTAACTCATACTTAACCACTTACTCTAACAGAATAAGGGTCAGGTGGAGACTTATAAAAATACACACATACACACTTGAAGTTATCCGATGTGGGATAGCCTAGTCCCCGACACCCCCATATCATGTTGGCTAAGACATTATGTAATGTACTATATTTTCTTTTGTAATAGTTTAATACCTTTTTCCTTCCAAGATATTTTATTTTTCATTTTCTAAATTTTGGATCAAGCAAGGGTCCATCTGATATGCAATCAAAGCCAGCAATTAAGTTTTGAGTCACTGTCCAAGGTTCAGGGACAGTTGGGAGAGTTGCACCCAACTCCCAATTATAATAATCTTTTGAATCTATTTATTTAATTTTTTTTACAGGATTTCGTTGATTACGTGATTTAAGTTGGGTTAGAGTATGACATTTAAAGTATGTTTAGTTTAGGCATTAAGAAGGACCGGTTTGAACAAACTCGTCCATTGCATATCTATCCATCCAAAGAAAATAATGTAAATCTAAAATCATGTCTATTATTCTTTGTTTAGTTCAAGTATTAAAAAGTTGTGGATCCACCTTTGTACCTTACAACACTTTATTTTGATGGAATATTGAATGATAATATAACTATTAAAATTACAAAGAATTACAATCTAGTCCAATCAATATACATGTTTAGTATTTATATCTGTTTTTGTTAAGGACAAAAATGTATTTTGCACAAATATTTTCCAACCTCATTATTTTAACCCACCAAATAGGTGAGTTTATTCAAGAAGGTGTTCATGGGTATAAATGCCCTATTTATCTGAGCCTAGATTATTTATAGGTGATAATACCGAACTCAAAATATCTAACCAACACATGGGAATAAATGGGATAAGATGGGTCAAACACTATTTTTTTCAATCCTCTTTCCTAATGCCTAAAACAAACACACTCTAGGACAAATGTGGCTAGTCCTTAGAGGGGTGTAAGAAAATTTTGAATCTGAAATATTTGAATTATCAAAGGTAAGACTCAACCCAGTAGACCACTCTTAAGAGATATAATCTTTTGAATTGGCTAAAAATTTATTCTTGGTTCAACATGATTTTTTTTAATATTTTTGGGCAAAATTTATTAACTTGGTAGGTGCACTTACCCTTTGAGTTCACTTATTACATTTTTTTTTGGGTGAAATTTATCACTTTTTGGTATAAAAATTTACCATTTTTTGAATTTTTTTTTCATATGTTATTGAAAAATAAAAAGTAAAAAGTTCGGCAATGCTATCCCCTAATGGTGAACCAATTAACAATCAAACATATTCCTAGAAGACAAATATTATTCGAACTTAATTTAAAATTTTAATTTAGACACTTTAATTTACTATCATTATTAAATTAACAATAGATTTTAATATTAAATAGAATACGCTAACAATTCAACGATGGTTTAGTAATGTATTAGATCCCGCAATTAAATACAAATGGTATTATTATTGCTAGAAAAATTTTGTGGTTTAACAATTCATCACCACTACACTTGTATCCACATGAAAATTACTATTGTGATGATATTCTTGATGTTGCATGGGACACCTAGCTACCATAGCCACTAATACCAAAAAAAAAAAAAAATGGTGGCATGTGATAGGATAGGATAAGATGGACCATTATAATTGCACATAAATAGACAATTTTCTTTTCTTCTAAATTATATCTTGTCCCATCAACAAAATCATATAAATTGGTGGACCATGATTATTTAAAAAATAAATAAATAAATAAATATAAACAATACATGTAGATGTAGTAATGAAAGACTCCATTTTGGGATAACTCGAATGAAAATACTTCAGAATTTATTATTTCGAGATTTAATTTTCGTTCTAATATGTGTTATGCACATAGTTTGTGAATTATCACACACATTCGAATGTTATGTTTTAATCAAGAGTGTAGTGTAGTGAATGTATAATTTAAATAATTTTTGTTGTTACGAAAAGATGACAAGAACAATAATATAATAATAATAAAAAAAAAAAAAAAGTAATGGGTGGAACATCTTTTGATGAACCGTAATCACCAAACCATGCCTAGGATGCTTTCAAGGAGGGTAGCATTAAAGTCTAAGCCCTTTGGCTAGACTATATTGCACTTGGGAATATCTATATTTTTCATGAATAGTTAATCCGATTTTGGTGAATTTAGCCACTACTTTTCTGATTTAGATGAAACTATCGTATGTAAATCAACCCACAAATAATGAGAAAAGTTTGAATAGATTTAACACACAAAGTGATAGTGTCATGTTGTGTGCACGGCCAATAAGAGGCCGCCACAAAAATAGTTTGTGGGATATACAAGTTGGCTTTTAGAAAAAAAAAAACTATGACAAAGGAACATGTGACCAGGGACGGAGCCAGAAAATCGTGTCTAGGTGGACACGAACATTTTAACAAGCTTTAAATTTTTTTTTTTTTACATTCAATGGAAATAGAATAATAATTTATATTTTACATTCTATTTAATAATTAAAAGTTCATTGACCCAAAAAGACAACAAATTAGTAAGCATAGTATCTACGAACGGCAAAAAAAAAAAAAGACTAATTATATTTTTGTACAAAACGTAAACTAATTAAAATTATTTAAAATTGATTCCAATGAATTTGTGACTTTGATTTAGTATAAGCATACAAAATGATTTTTATTGTACAGTGACTCTAGTTTAATGAATAGATACAGATACATAATATATATATATATATATATATATATAATTTAAAGGAAAAAACATATTTAGGGTAGGCATGTGCTATCTGAGCAAGAGGTGGAACTATGAGGAGGCCTAGGGGGGTCATGGCCCCCTCAAATTTTAAAAATTCTTATAATGTTTCCTATGTTTTAAAAAAAATATATATTATTATCCTTTAGTTTTTCAAAACACCTAATGTATAAGTTTTTCCTTTTATGTATTCAAAAAGATAAATGATTTAATATTTAGTAACCATTTAGAATGTAATCACAAGGATGAATGTCGTTTGTGCTGACGAAAACAATTGTTAGATTATTTTGATAATGTCGAGAAAAACAAAGCAATTTTTTTTTAAAAAAAAATTGGGATACAATATGGTTTATACCAAAAGCAGTTGGTTAACTTATAATTTATTTTTATTATGGTATCATATAAAACTATTATTTGCAATTTTGATTTATTTATAGACATAAAATTACATTATAAACAAGAAAAAAAGAGCGGAGATTATCATAAATGAATTTTTATGTTAGCATGAACCATTTTTGAGTTTTGTGCTCAAAAATATTTTTTTTCGATGTCAATGCATAAAAATTTATCATTCACAATGACCGTTAAATAAACCTATTAAATTAAGTTTTTGTCTATGTTGTTGTTGGCCCTCTCAATATAAAATCCTTATTCCGTTCCTACCTAGGCATATACCGCCTCCGCCCATGCATGTGACAACCATTTATTAGGAAAGCATAATATTTTATCATGATGTATGTCATTTGACACCGTTATGTAATGTGTTAAAGAAAGACAACAAAATTCTCCACAAGCAATACCCATAAATGTGCATAACCAAGTTGATTTGTGTCCATGGAGTTTGAAGAACTTTATAGCCACACTAACTAACATGGACACCACAATGTGAACTTTCTAGTGATATTGTGTTCAAATTGATTTGATACAACCAGTGAGTCATGGATAAATGAATTTTATACCACACTTGCACATCTAAGTGAGATTAGAAAGGAGCAAAATGAATCAATATGAACTCCTGTTTACCCTAATTATTCCTTAATCCTCCATATTTTGTTTGGGGGTAGCTCAAAAAAAAAGAGACATAAACTTGTAAGTTTTGATTTACACCGAAACGGGAGCAAACCCCGTTGATGTGAATATTGTTGTTCTACTCCTTATTAGTCCCTAGAGATAAAAAAAAGGTTACATTAACTGAAAGATGGTTATTGATTTAAGAACGTTATGATAGCCCTTGTATTTGACATGTTCCATGGCTTTATGTAAATGGTTATTTGCACCAATAGTTTCTAAGGTTTGCTAAAAATTAAACTTTCATCCCTAATGTTTTAATTTAGTACATCTCATCCTTCACCTCTACAAATTAGTTAGATTTGGTCCTTACTCCTAAATGTCGTCCAAATAAATGAAGGAAACATGCACATGTACATCACATGATGGATAGGCAGGGGCACATGAATAATTTCTCCCTCTTTTTTCCGCCTCGTTCAACCCGCCAACTTCACGTGATATCCACGTGTTCATATTTGAGCCCTTTATTTGAGATTGAAAACGATAAAGAAGGGAAAACATAGGGTTATGGGTTTCAAATTTAGGGAAATGATCTTTAGTTATGATTGAGGTGCTTGAAGGCTAACAGCAATTGCGAGATGGACAATTATTTCCTTTTTTATTTTTCTTTTTTTTCTAGGTTAAAAATAAGGTAGAGTAAAGCAGAGTGCTCAGAGACCACTCCGATAGGCTTTCATTAATGGGATCGTCAGGGCCCTTGATCGAGCCTATTATTTTTCTTGAGAATGAATCTACCTATAATAGTATAGCGATCAACCACTAAATTTTAATGTAAACTTTAAAACTCGAACTTTTATCTTCAGAATAAGAAATTCGAGCAATGTTCTAGAGTATGGTTTTTTAACAAGACACAAAGTTGATATAATACAATTTGTTAAACATAAATTAATAAATAAAAACGACTACGAGTGCAGTACTTTTTGTACCCAAAAAACAAAAAAGAATGCATTACCACCCACACAATGCAGGTAAATTATATCTAGACTCGTGAGGTTTGTTAATAATTCACACGGACCCCTCATGTATGAAAAATAATATTATCAACCCTTGAATTATGGATACATATAACATACAAACATCCCTTGTCGATAGCTCCGTTCAACTTGCCGTCAAATTTGAATGACATCAACATATTATTTTAAATAAAATTTTCTGAAATTCAAGAGAAAATCCAATAATTATCCATGCCCTCAAAACACATTTGATCTATCTTCAACTCCTAAATGCATCTAGCACAAAATCAACCCCCATTTTTCCCCTCCCCCGTCCAATCCTTCAACCCTAACCCCGTGTACCCATTGTTGCAAAAAACCACCAAGCAATGTTTGGGGGAGATGAAGGGGGAGAGTGATAGAGATAGAGAGAGAGATGCGCAAGAGATTTACTCCACCCCAATCCACCACCATCGAAACACCATCCACCCATATTTCCCACCATCTAGAACACCCCAACCCCAAAATCTACTACTAAAAACACCAAAGCCATCACTAAACCCCACACAGACAATTAACCAAGTCACAACAATCCAAACCCACTGCATACATTCTGGCCCTTTTGTCACCACTGATTCTACACCAACCAAATCTGCCACCATGAAGTAGACACTAACCCCCAAATTCTATACCACAAAATATCAAAACTACCACCGTATCACGCCCATGCGATAGTTACAACTGTCTCCACCGAAATCACACTCTCAAAATCGACGTTGTCGAGACCACCTCCACCTCCAAGAACCTTAGCCACCATCAGATCCCTCCAAGTAATCATAGCAGCCACCACATCACCAAGCAGAGAGAGACAAAGGGGAGAGGAAGAGTCCATGTTCACTGTTCTGGGAGAAGGGTTGTAGCATGGTAGAGTGTAATGGAGGAGCCTTTAGTGTTGATGATTGCGTAGAAATTGGGATGAAGATGGGATAGAGGTAAAAAAATGGAATATTTTATGGGTTTTGCGTTTGAGTCGGATTGGCCAGTTTTGAATTTGAGTTTTTGTTTTATCTAAATTTTATCAAGGATAAAATAGACATTTAGCAACTTCGGTTAAATATGGTAGTTAGCTGTTACTGACAGAGGGTTTCAGTGTAATTTGTCAAATGTAAGGGCGTCCATCTGTTTAAGTGACAAATCTCAGGGGTCTAGATGTAATTTAACCATACATTAAACACGATCATTCTTCCTGTTAGGGCTTTATTCGGCTTCATTCGTACCGGAAGATACAGAACATTCACTGCCATTGAATCACATACAGATACAGAAACCTTTTCGAACTGTAGCTTGAGGGTTTTGGGTTTTAGGGTTTGTTTCGATTTGGCAAGAAAAAGGGAAAAAACAATATGGGGAAGAGCGAGAAAACTGGGTTAGGGAGGGCACTAGTGAAGCACCACAACCAAATGATCCAGCAGTCTAAGGAAAAGGGGAGAGACTACAAGAATCAGCAGAAGAAGATACTTGAATCAATCACCGATGTCAACGATATTGATGCCGTTATTGAGCAGGCCGATGAGGCCCAACGTCTCTTCTCTGTGGAGAATCCCGTCCCCAACCTCCTTATCGACTTGTAAGTCTAATTTGATTCTAATATTTACAAAAATTGATTTTATTTTGGCTTGTTTCATGCCCATTTAAGTGTTTAGTGATATATATATTCTTGTGCAATTTTACTTGTTTTATTAGAATTTTCTGTGTTATGGTTCATAGTCTCATAAATTCACTTTAATTCATGGTTTTTGTTATGGTTTGACACCCATTTGAGCACTCAATGTGAACATGGTATTGCACGACCTATTACTTGTGTCTGTGTTACATAATGATTTATATTCTTAGGTGTGCTCATGCTTTTTTTCCGGCAACAAGTTGTGCTCATGTTTAATTGCTTGAAATCAGTTTTTTGGTTCTATGCCCTAATGCCTACATCAGTCCATTATATATGTTGTTAATATCATAACTTTGTAAGAAGAAAATCTACACCTTGAAGAGAAGACTATGAGCTGCAACTTGGCTCTCGTAGACATGGAAAAGGAAGAAAAAGAAAAACTAAAGACTGATGGTGAGCTAGTCAAAGGTCCTCTGATGCCCCCAGACGTTCAGATTTTGCAAAAAATTATTAGTGAAGAGAAAGTAAAGTGGATATTTTATGACGTTATTTGGGATTAAGTTCAGAGTTGTTACTCTTTTGGATAGGTATTGTTTGGCAATAAAATTAGGATAATTTATATACATGAACCTATTCAAGCCAAGCCGATACCCACATTCTGAATTCAGAGAGACTAAAAATTGGATCAAATTTGGTTTATTTTAATTTGAACAGCCAAGACTGAGCTGAGCTTTAGCTGCTCAGAATGTTTAACAGATCAGTTTTTGTTTAACATGCTGATTATTTTATGTGGGCTGTATGAATTTCTTCCTTAATGGCTATGCTTTGATTTTTGGGGATAGGGACTCAAGCGCTAGCTCCAATCAGATGACACCCGGTGAAAGGAGAGAACAACAGAAGAAAGAGGAGGCATTGCATGCTAGCAGTCTTCGTGTGCCGCGCAGGTGTGCTTTCCTATTTTTAAACAAATTACCCAACTATCTGGTTTATGGTCTGACTATTGTATTTATTGCTCGTCTTCAGGCCGCCATGGAATTCTAAAATGTCTGCGGAAGAGCTTGATACCAATGAGAGACAAGCTTTCTTAGTTTGGCGTCGAAGCCTTGCAAGGTCAGACTTATAATGCCGATTAATTTGTTGTCCATGTCACGGTTATAGTACAACACACTTTCCTAATTCATCTATGCTTTATTTTCTATCTTACTGGTACAATATTATGTATTCGGATGACCTTATTCCCTTGTTAGGAGTTATTATTAGTTGGGGATAAATAAGATGTATGTGATCTACTTGTAAGTGGAAATTAATGCGCATACAAGATTGAAGGTATCTTATTTTGGGCTTTTTAATAATACCTACTGTTTGTATTGCGTAAATCTGATAAACGGTTTTGAGGTCATTCCTTTGGCCTCTATTTGTATATTCTTGGCTTTGGTACTTTAGTCACAGTCAAAGATATTTTTATTGTTCCTAATTCATTTCTCATGCTTTCTGTTCTCATAGCAAATTAATTCTTGCAGACTTGAGGAGAATGAGAAGCTTGTTCTTACTCCATTTGAGAAGAACCTGGATATCTGGAGACAGCTTTGGAGGGTGGTTGAACGCAGTGATCTGGTGAGTCACGGTGTCTTTAAGTTGTCTAATGTAGAGACTGTACCATATTAGGTATGAACATTTGTTGCTCTTACCTTTGGGCACCGAGATGCCAAGGTCTTCGTCTTCTGGGGCACATGTGCAAGGATCAAGGTGAAGCGTGGGCTTCATCGAAGCAACGCACATGTCGTGGATATAAGTAAATATTTTAGCATAGGCAAGTTTTTCAATATAGGCAATGCCTTTTGAATCATAGGCCAAAATCAAAGAAGGCTGAGGATATTAGAAAACAATTAATGAAAGTAAGTAATTGAACAAACCAAGAAATACTAATTCATAAGACAATCAAGCAATTAGACCAACTTTTGTGTAAACACCTAAAAAAGGAGAATCCCTCCCTCCCACCGCACCACACACAAAGAAAAAGAAAAAAGGTTCAGAGTCTTTTTAATCAAACACAGGAAAAATTCAAGAAAAAAATCAGAACAGTCCCTCAAAGACAGTGCTTGGCCAGTAAGGACCTTAATTAGAACCAAGAAACCTCATATATACCGTATATATTTTTTTCGGGACCAAGTAGCATAGTAAAGTTAAGGATTGCAAACCCAGATTTTAGCAAGCTCCTTATGGTCTACAGAAGCAAATTAAAAAAAAAAGGAAGAAATAGAACGGTGACCAAAAGTAGGAAAAAAAAAAAGGGCAAAAGTAGTCATGGTCAGAAGTCTGTTTGCCGGCTGGCAGGGGCGGAGCCAGACAAGTTTTGTAGTGGGGGCAACTTAAACCATATAAATATTCAAACTCCAAATGTTCAGAAAAATATAATTACACTAAAAAACGTCAATTAAAGACACTAACCGTATATACGAGCCATATACAAAAAGAGTTAACAAAAAATGCCTACTATAAAGTTGTAGATAAGACCTTACAGAAAAAAAAAAAAAAAATTAGCATTCATATATCTATACATGAAAAAATTCAAATTCTCAAACATCTAATACATGTTCATGATTTTTCACCACGAGTTTTCATATTTTAAAAGTGTTGAATGGTCATTTCATTATCAATAGAATTTGAAAAAGCAAAGAATTTTTAACATGCAAATACAAGCCCCAATCACCAAAGAATTTAAACAGACATTCAACCCAAGCAGATTGAACTCCTTTATGTCCTCCTCAACCTCCAATTTTCAACAGACGTTGCAATTACAAATAATTTTTAAAAAAGATCAATAAATTGGATATTGGAATCATAGTCGCTCAGTTCAAATTCAAAAAATCTAAGTTCAATTGTCTATACTATTAGGCAAAAAATTAGATAGGCAAGCTACCTAAAACACCAACTACCGTCCAAAAAATAAAAAAAATTACAAAAGCTATCAAAATCGGATGTTCTCCTTGAGTATAGGCTCTAAATCTATTAAAGACCCCACTTATGAAGAAAAATATAAAACCTCCCCGTAGTCTTTCCAAAAAATTTAACTGGGGGCAACTTTCAAACAATTCTAGAGCTTTTGAAAATTATGCCTATACCCCAAACATTTTTAAAATTCCAGTGGGCAGTTGCCTTCACTGCCCCCAGTGTGGATTCGCCCCTGCCGGCTGGATAAGAAGTAGAAAAAGAGGAAGCAATAGGTCCAGTGGTCCAACTTGTATCACTAAAGGGTAAAGAGCCCACATCTCATGGGTCTTGGGCTCAGGCTGATTTGTGACTCAGACACCTAGGCTGAATTTCGGTGAAGTTGCCTCACCTCAAGCGCAGTGAGGCTGAAAGGATGTGCCTCTCCTCTCCCCAATCTGAGTTGCGTGCCTCAGCACAATTTCAATATGCATTAAGTTCTTTGTCATCTTGTCAACATGACCTGATGACTGTACCAGATTTTTGTGGCATATGGGGAGTTATCAACGGTTGTGGTCATGTATTCTATGAAATCTTCACACAGTTGATAACATATAATGCTGCCGAGAAGAAATGGAATGTCATGTGGCAGTCACCCTTTTTTAGTGACTTTGAAGACCCTGTCCGAGACAAAAGTTTTTCAGTGACAATAATATCTACGGGAACGAATACAGCAGAATTATGTTTCTATTTTGGGTTATTAATGCAAATGGCGAACTATGTTCTGCAATTTTATTGAAACCCCTTTTTGATGCATGAATTTTAGATCTCTATTCATTGCCACCACTTTTTTTGTGCCACGTTCATGTCTACTACTTAACTCCGTTTATCAAAGCCAATGTCCCGACCATCTGGAATTAGCTACAAAGCTAAGTTATGCATGGTTTGTTTCTTTTATAAAGTTAGTCCAGCCTAGGAATTGATGAGGACTGCATGTTAGATAGTTGACAAATTCATTGGCTGGATCCTTAGGAAGAGCTATTAGCTAAAGTCATTGAAAATGTTGGAGATCTGGTCCACAATTGTTATGAAACATTTACCTTTTGACCCGGAAAGGTCCTTTAACTTATTGTACTCCCAACCAGAATAGGAAAAAGGGCCACCAACTTATGTCAGTCAGGTGCTTCACCACTTTGATGGTTCTTTGTAGTTTTCATGTATCCAATTGGCTGCACTTCTTCTAATGAATGAGCGGGATCAATCTTGCATTTTCCCTCTGTTAATGTTTTCTGCGTAGCATGTTTCATGATCTACTTGTAATAGACAGTGTCTGATTGCGATTTCCCGCATTAGTATAGTACATCAGAATATATACACTTGACAAGTTGCTTCTTGCGTTTCTCCCTAAAGGAATGATATATGTTAACAAGATCATGAAGACCCATCTTTAGAATTACTTTAAAAGGTTGTTTGTAGCTTTTTTCTAGAATTAAACCCCTTTTCATTACTTGTAGTTACTTGTCTTTGTTTTTCCTGTTGTAGTTGTTTGCATATCTTCTGTAGTGAGGTTTTATGACGAGACATGCTATAGAATAGCATTTGACTTTTGAATTATATATTTTCTTGTTGCTGGGAGTTGAAAAACATCCTGTCTCTTTAACCATTATCGTGGAGGCAGTAGTTCTTCATTTTTTGAAACTACATAAAACATTGGCTTCAATTTATTATTTTCTTTTTTCCCTTGTTCTATGAATAAAGAGGTCATCATTCATGTCATTTAATCTGTGTAAATGTTGATATATATATTTGTCTTGCTCTTTCTCTCTAATACAGCTTGTAATGGTTGTTGATGCACGGGATCCGTTATTCTACCGTTGCCCTGATCTTGAGGTAATGTTTTATTTTTTTTCCGGATAAGATAATTTTTTTTTTTGGGTTTATATTTTACCGCTTTCATAGATTAGGCCTATTAGGGTAACATGACGTGATGAGAGAAGTTTCTTGAGAATTCTTTGGGGTCTGTAGCTGCCATGCCCACTGTATTGATATGTAGAAATTTGCGATTTGAGCACTTATTCAGAAAGGTTATAGACTCGTAGTTCAATGTGTTTGTTAGAGTATTTTACTGTTAGGGGTAGTTTAGTCACTTTCTATGATTGTTTTGCCCTACTAAAAAGTGTTCCTATTCCGTATCTCATATGTAGTTGATGTAAGCAAACTAATAGTTGTTTTAAAGATTTTTCTATTTCTTATTTTCTATACTTTGCAATTAATCTTAACATGGTATCAGAGCTAGGTTATGGATGGTCAGTGGGTCAAGTCGCTACCTATTTGAGTTTCTCGGTATGCATAGTTGTTTGTTAGTTTGTTGAACCCACGTACGAGCTTACGCCTCACGTGGAGGAGGATGTTAAGAGAGCTTGTATCTCACATCGAATTATTAGGACCATCAAAGTTTGTTTATATACTTGAGGGGCTATACCACCCATTGTCAATCAATTTTGGGTTGGATGCTCTAACATGGTATTAGAGCTTATTCAAATGCTGACCAGACTCTATGGATCTCAAGTTCACCCCTTGTTTTTGTCTCTTCCTGTAGATTCTCTTATTTCTTGAAAAAGTAATAAGCAAATTGTAGTTGCTCGTTCCTCAGTTGAAACTAATTGTTGTGTTAGGACATCTACCACAACTGAAATAATTTGGTTATGTTGGTTGCTCGGTGATCTTGGCATTTCTTTATCTAATCTTATCCCTATATATTGTGACAACACAAGTGCTATTCAAATTGCCACAACTCAGTGTTTCATGATTGTACAATGCATATAAAGATTGATTGCTACTTTGTGCGTCATCATTTTGTGCTTGGCACCATATCTCTCGATTCTCTCCCCCTTCCTTTCTTCTACTATGCAATTGGCGGAGTTTATTATGAAGTCTCACACTATTATGTGCTTCCGTTTTATGCATGGCAAACTCTTGATGGTCTTTGCTATCACATCATGAGTTTGAGGGAGGGTGTTAGAGTATATTAGTGTTAGAGGTAGTTTAGTCATTTTCTATTATTGTTTTGCTCTACCATGAAGGGTCCTATTCTGCATCTCTTGTGTAGTTTTCTGGAAGCATCTGATCGAGTGTTATTTGATTAGACAATTACTCAGTTTGTTCCACCAATGCAAAGTTAATAAGAGGGTTTAAGTTGGATACAAAACCTATACTTCGGCATTATAGAAGTTGATGACTGTGTTCAAGGTTTGAACCTGTTTTCTGGAGCGTATTATATTACTGCAAAAAGCAATTATTTTTTAGCATTATATGATGATTTACGAGAATTGATATTTTACAAAGTCATAGCATGGCCGTCCCTTTTTTCTTCTCTTCATGATGAATTTATGACCTAGGAAATTTATATTAAACTGAGGAAATTGATCAGAATTGAACATGCCTCTGCCATACAATACTTGTTTTTTCCTTATAATATTTAGTCGTTTACCAAATTTCCAGACTAGCTGACAATGTTGTCATAAAATTGACTATGTCAAAATCCAGGCATATGTGCGAGAAATTGATGAACACAAGAAGACAATTCTTCTTATTAATAAGGCAGATCTTTTACCATTCTCTGTCAGGTTAGTATCCCATCAATGTTTCTTTTGCTACCTGTCAATTATCCCATTTTTAATGTCCTAAGATTTATTATTATTATTTTTATGTGGTGATTTGGCATTGTTTCAGATACCAATGGGCAAAGTACTTTTGCCTTCATGGGGTTCTTTTTGTATTCTGGTCTGCAAAGGCTGCTTCTGCAGCTCTGGAAGGAAAACAGCTTAGTGTCCCTTTAGAGACTCAAAGTAGCCTGCAAGAATGTGTTGATGCTAATACAAAAATATATGGCAGGGAGGAATTGTTGGCCCATCTACAGGCTGAGGCAGAGGAGATAGTGTTGATGAGGAAATCAGGTTCCTGTACAACAGACCCATCTCATGTTCATACTCCGAGTGGAAATGTTGCAGGAAGTACAGCATCTAATAGTGTAACTGTGGGATTTGTGGGGTACCCTAATGTGGGGAAAAGCTCAACAATCAATGCTTTGGTAGGCGAAAAGCGGACAGGCGTAACATCAACGCCAGGGAAGACAAAGCATTTCCAGACACTGATAATATCCGCTAAACTTACACTCTGTGATTGCCCTGGATTGGTTTTTCCATCATTCACAAGCTCAAGATATGAGATGATTGCTTCTGGGGTTTTACCCATTGATCGAATGACGGAGCACAGAGAGGCTGTACAGGTTGTGGCAAATCGAGTACCTAGGCACATCATTGAAGATGTCTACAAAATCTCGCTGCCAAAACCCAAGCCATATGAGCTGCAGTCTCGACCTCCCTCGGCATCAGAACTTTTGAGGGCATATTGTGCATCTCGTGGTTATGTTGCCTCAAGTGGACTGCCAGATGAAACTAGAGCTGCCCGCCAAATTTTGAAGGATTACATTGACGGCAAGCTGCCCCACTTTGAGCTGCCCCCTGGATCCTCAAATGAGGAAGCTGCTGCAAACGATGCTGTTGGACCCACCAAGTCTGAGATGCATGAATCAGACTCAACTGATGATGAGGATGGTTCAGATAGTGAAGGTGAAGGTGCACCCAGTCTAGAGCATGTGCTGAATGATCTAAATTCATTTGACATAGCTAATGGTCTAGCTTCTAGTACGGGCCCTGTTAAGAAAAAGCCTCCAAGTGCATCCCATAAACAACATAAGAAGCCTCAGAGAAAAAAAGACCGCTCATGGAGGGCTAGGAATGATGAAAGTGATGGAATGCCAGTAGTCAGGGTCTTCCAAAAGGCAGTAAATACAGGCCCAATGAACACTGGATAGAGATCGGTTATAAGCTATTACTGGTACAAGATGTTCCTTTCCTGGTTTCATCAACTTAAGCAAACCCATCATAGATGTCATATTTTCAGCAATTGGCTTGTGTCTGCTAGTAACAGGCTTCTATTATGGGTACTATGGTCTGTTCACATGGTATACATGTATATCTTCATACTTGTGGTACTTCTAATTAATTTAGTGAAGTGAAATTGGCTACTACTATAGAGTACTGTTATGTATGTTTTGCAAAGTACTGTTATGTGATTTTACCATAGGAGAGTTGTGATTGTATTTGTACTTGAGATTGCAGAAGAAAAAGTATCTGATAGCCTGTAGAACTAGTGAGACAAAAATAGCACTTGGGCCAAAGATTGTTCACATTCTTATCAGAGGCTTGGTTATCTGGCTTAGTTTTTTCCTTTTTTTCTTTCTTTTTGATGCAATCTATGCCCATTTTTGATGATGTTGGGACTCGGGACAATTGTTCAGGTTAAAATCAGGTTAACTGGCCAAACTTGCTTGGTTAATAGGTGGATATGAACTTGATTACACACGATTTATAAATGAGAGAAAATAGTACATATGCAACAGTTTCATCGAAGTTTCCATTTATATAGTTTTCTTGATGTTTTTCGAACTAATCCTAGAGAATTGATAAGTTGGTCACAAGTCTACTGTGTGTAAATGTAGATGTTGAATTTGATTATTCTCTTTAGATCACTCTAGAGAATTTTGTTTGATAATTATCCTATGCATAAGGAGACAGACTACAGGACAAGCGTTGGAGATAATTACTCCATCAATCCGTAATACATATCAAAAAAAATTTGTACATATTCGTAAATTAGTACAGTAGTCAAGCGTCCATAAATTATGTGGTTTGTAATGGTTCTTGGTTGTCAATACTAAATACATGTCAAACAAGAAAGATAAAAGCTATTAATAAATTGGTGGAAAACAAAGAGAAGAATGTTCAATGAGAGGAGAAAACGAGAGTGAAGTTCATTGGAAACTACTGGTTTTCAATTGGCATGGTTCCATCGTTGAAATTTTCATAAAGGGCATGGCTCGAGGATTCCCTCAAACTTGGCAAATGTTTCAAACGTAAGTATACCAAGTCTTCATACTAGACAAATGGAACAGTTCAAAATGCTTGTGTTTTGCCAACTGTACTTCATCATACTTGTAGATAGATCACATTTTTGTTTTCTTTATGCTTGGAATGGTTAATTTTTAGTGTATATATCCGCTAGAAATTACCCATTGTTAAAGGCACAGTTTAATACCAAATTTTTTTTTTGATAATTATAAAAATAACATTTATTGGGAAATTAAATTTTAAAAAATAAAAAACAAAGTATTCCTTAGAATTCTACAATCGAAAAACAAATTATTCATCATCCCTAATAGAGAGAGAAGAAAGAGATAGGACAAAGAAGACTTAGTCTAACTTTGGTTATTGTAAAAAGAGTATTAATTGATGAGCAATGTTTCACAGATTTAAAAAATTGACTTAAAAATCTAACTTAATGATGTGACTGTTATATTTGTCATTAATTTAACTGTGAGTTCCAATATTTATTGAAACTCACTACTTATTCAATGATAGTAATTTATCTGAGTCAAGTTTTTAAGTCAATTTTTTAATTTTATTTAGTATTTTTTCTTAATTGATTGGGGTTTTCAAGTTTGAGGGAAAAAATTTTTGAGGATAATTTTGATTCATTGGATTGAATGAATCTTAGTTACTCTTATGGTAAGCGAACTTAAGGACAAGTTCTATCTTCTTAGTATAGATGAATGCAATTTTATACAAAGTTAACGTAAGTACTAGTTATAGGTGTGCGTGAAAAACTTTAGTTATACTTGTAGATTTTCAAATATTCAAAAAAAACCTTGAATGATATGATATATAACTGGATTTTCTTTTAAATTTATCGCTTCAAATGCCTCCCATGCGATGTGGAAGTTATTGGGTATTACATTTGTAAAAAACTTGTATCGGATAAAAAATGAAGTGAAAGTATTGTAGTTTACTATAAATGAACTCACAAATGTAGGCTTATACATTTAAGTTTGTGCTAGCAATGCATGACGTGCGTTGCACGTAAATCTTTTTGTTGAAATATTTGATAAAACACATAAAAAACTAATTATGTAGCTACATTAGATATTATCTCATCTTTATCATACTTAAATTGTTTGTATTCTTTTATTTTTATAACTATAAACATCCAATGATTCTTATTTTCTGTAAGAGGTATAGACTTGTTTTTTGTTGTATTAATAGATTTGTCAATGTGTATTAATATTGGAGTTTTGAAAAAAAAAAAGAATAATATTGTTTTTATATATCATGTAAGCATAACATGATCATTCAAAAGTTTTGCAAAGATAGAGATGTTTGCATGATATGTTAGAGATTAGTTTGTTATTTAAATACAAATGAATATAATAGTAATTTGAATATCTAAATACAAAAGGACATGCTAGCTTTTATAATTTTTTATAAGGGTAAAATAGTAAATTAAAAGTTTTTAATATTAATGTACTTTTATTAGTAACTAGTTGTTACACACGTGCAGTACACTGGATTATTTTAACTTATAATTTGTATTTCTATTATTGTGTTTGTGATATTGTTTTGTAGATTTCTCCTTATAGGTTTTCAATTAAGATGATAAATAGATATCACAATTTTTTTTTCTAGCATAATACTAAATTGTGACATAATTAATTATTTCTTTTCAATGTTTCAAACTATATTTTAGCAACAAACAAACAAGAGCAAATAAAGAAAAAAAAGATGGATTTATGTAGAATCTATAAAATTAGAATGGAATAGAGTATAGAAACCACCATTCCTAATCTAGGGAAGAAAAAACAAAAAAAAACAAAAAAACAAATTATGCAACCCCATCCACATTTATGAAATTCTCATAATTATTCCCTCACCTAGTCCAATGCTTGCACCAACACCAAATGGCAGTTTACTTAGAATTGCAATTTATATTTTATTCTTTAACATATCCATCATAATAAAAAATTCTAAAATATCTTAAACGTGAAAAAACCAACAATATCTTAAGTGCACTCGCATATATTAAAATAATGAATGATAACTTGAATTTATACTCGAAAATGAAAAATTATGATTTAGAAGAATCACATTTTTCCTGGTCTTTAAAGGACATACCAAGTCTTTAGTCTAATTAGTATAGGATCAATGATTAGATGATCAATAAACAAAAAAACTTTGAAATAAATCTACAACTATAATAATAAACCATAGTTAGCTAGGTCTTGAATAAAAATTAAAAACTAATATTCGGATGAATCATTCTCATCCTTAGTTTAGAATACAAAATAAGTTTTCAATCTATAAAAGATAAATGTCTTCCGTACAATGAAAAGAAAATTTAGACAAACTTAATTTTGAATGAAAAGCTCTTAAAATGAAATAAACACTATCCAAAATGCTATTTGGACATCATTTAAAAATCTAATTTGAAAACATAATTCAACGTAATCATTAGATTTAAAGTAGGCTCTATTTAACATTGAAACTTACAACTCATCCAATAATTGCATTGAATTATGTACCTAAATTAGGTCTAAGTAGCATTGCTCAAACAATATAGTTATACTCCATTCAACAACACCAAATGTCATAAAAATTTGAATTGTCTTTATTTAAAAAAAAAATCCCCACAATAAGAAAGAGAAGATAAGAAAGATTCTTCAATAAGACTTAAACCCAATTTAAATAATCCAAGTCCCAAAAATTCGGGCCCGATATCCATAGAATTTGTAATTTAGATTCAAGCATGTAGGCCACCATTTTCACTTCTCTTTCTCTTTTTGTATGGGATTGAGATGTTGCTTAGGAAAGTAACATCGGTGAGGAGAGTAAATGAAAATTGTAAAAAAAAATTTAAAAAAATTTGATTTTTTCATGAGATTAAAATAATACACTTTCATTTTCCCTTTTCTCCCTCATTTACTGTTAATTTCCTGCAAGCACAAATGGACAAAAGAATAAGTGAAAATTTCAAAAATAAAAGAGGTATGTTCATTAGGGATAAATAATTATAAAGACTGGAGGTATATTTGAGCTGAAAACTGATGGTTATCTTCCACATGTTCTTTCAAGAGAGACCGCAAGCTTTCTTGCTTAGTTAAAAAAAATCAAAATTTAAAATGAAGCAAACTATCCAAGTTGAATAGATTCATTACCTTTTGCTTCTATGTAGATAGTAACATTACCTTTTTTCGATACACCACTAACCACCAAAAGCATGAACTACCTGAAAATGATGAACTAAATATAATTCTCGATGAAAACCTTACCAAAATCATAAAAACAATCAAGAGAGGCAAAATAAAAGAGGTAGGGAGTGAGAGGGTGTGAGCCTAAATTGCAAGAGAAAGAAGATTGAGAGATTACCTGAGAACTCAACGACTGAAATATGGAAAGGTTGAGTGAGAGCGTTCGCCCGAGTAGGTGGATATGACAGAGTAAAAATAAGGTGGGAGATGAAAAAGGAAATACCGGTGGAGTGTGGAGTTGGAAAGATTAGCAACTTGGGAGATTACATTATAATTTGTGTTTGGCAAAATGAAAGTTATTCATAATTTTTTGTTAATTACAGAAGTCCAATAGTCTACCCAACTCCCACAATTATAAGTAGTACTAAATTTTCTATTATAAGTGAAAAGTTGGATAATATGGATATTAGATATTTTATTAAGGTTATTATAGTCAACCAAAAGTTTTTTACTTTTGTTGACAAAGTTGGATAATATGGGTATTAGATATTTTATTAAGGTTATTAGAGTTAATCAAAAAAATTTATTTTTGTTGACATTTTGTAATAGTATAGATATAGATAGATAGATTAGTTTTAAACACATATATTGAGCCCTTGTATCACTAAGCCCCCTATTTCCCAACAACAAGTGGTAGTAGCGTTAATGACACTTAAAGAAGAACAAGTTGACCTCTAGAATACTAACCACCATAGTTTAAGGGAGTTTAAAATATGTCACCTCGTGAATAAGAATGATTAACTTTTAGGGAATATGAGAACTAATAACACATTATTAATTGCTTTATTACCCTTTTATTTTATTTGGAGAAAACACCTCTCATGTTGCTAAATTAGATCCTTTTGCTTATCAAGCTAAAAAACTTTCATGTTTTTTTCCTCACTTAAAAAAAGACATCTATAGTTCTCAGTTCTAAATTAGATCCTTTTGCTTATCATGTTTTGTGTGTTTTTTAATATTTATATTGGTACAAACAATTATCACACGATAAATTTAATGGTGGATATTTGAATCAAAGTTAACAAAAAATGAAATGAGTAATGCTACACAACCTAAATGAAACTTAAAAATTTATAATCTAAAAGCATAGTATCTCTTAAATGAGTAGATCTCATCAATTTTTTCTGTAAGACTCACTCATTCAAGAGATGATATGCATTTGAGTTATATTTTTTGAATTTTATTTGAATTGTGTAACATTTTTCAAACAAAAGAGGACTGGGAGGATGAAAATCCCAATGAAAAGGCCTGTTTTCATTACCAAGATTAATGTTTTGTTTGGTACAAGGAATGAAAAATTAAAATGATAGAAAAATATGAAAATATACTTTCTCTCATTTATATTTGATACTATGGATGAAAAATTGAAATAATTAATTTCCTATTATTTAGTATTGGAGAAAAAGTGGATGGAAATAAAAGATACGTGTACTTAGTTTTACCATTATACCCTTATATATTTAAATAAATTTAAGTAATTAAGTGTCACTCTAATTAGTTATAAAAATAAATAAACAAATAAATGTAAATATGTATACTAAAAATAATAGCCAACAACACAAGCTACTATGTAAATAAACGAAATTGTAAATATATAATGTCTTTTTAAGTTTAAATTATAAATTTATTGTTAATTAATGTTTGATTCACTTATATACAATAAAACCCACTTGAATTTATAATACAATGTTCCATTTAGAAGAGAAATAGAAAGAAATTTACTGACCTTTAATTCTTACAATAGGAGTTTTCTTTTGTTTGATATGGAAAAAAAATTACATACATAATTTAGAATTTTATTATAAAAAATAATTAAATAATGTCATTAGGTGTCTTACCATGTATAAGTTATATAACAATATTTTAAAATAGTACTCATTATACAAATATAGCTATGAAGAATATGTAATTCATAAGAGTATAAATATAAATTAATCCAATTACCTTTTGACAGCTAACAATTCTCTCCCATTTTTTGCCTATATTTGATTTTGGGCGGATAAAAAATAGTAGGCCCGGAAGAAACTCTTTCCTTCCTATTTTTCTTTCCACCCACTTTTCCTTTCTCACCAAATAATAAAAAATACTTCATTCCCTCTCATTTTTCCATCCACATGTTTTTTTCTCTACCAAACAGGGTATAAATGGTGTTCATCGTAAAAATTACACATTTTTTCATGCCAATAAACAAAAAAATCATTAGAAGAGCAAATTATTTTTTACAAACAAAAGAATTAAATATTTTAATGGGCAAGATTTATCATACTAAAAATTATATAGTTTTTAAATTGAGCTATAATTTTTGAAGTATAAGTTACGAATCAAAAAATGCACGATTAATCGTAAAAATAATTGAATTGATCATAAAAATTATAATTTTTAAAGATTAAATTAAAATTTGTAAACCGTAAATAAAAAGTTACAATTGTTTAATAAAATTTA
The DNA here is from genome assembly GCA_963454935.2 of Ilex paraguariensis. Classification (NCBI taxonomy): domain Eukaryota; kingdom Viridiplantae; phylum Streptophyta; class Magnoliopsida; order Aquifoliales; family Aquifoliaceae; genus Ilex; species Ilex paraguariensis. The sequence continues at coordinate 497,443 of CAUOFW020009057.1, forward strand.
TGGTCGACCATGAATTTGTTTAAATACTTATGACATAATTTTACTATTAAGAGTGAAATTTTGATAGGTGGATGGTTTTTTTAGGTAATTATACATTACCATATTTTAATGGTGCTAATCATACAATATCTAATAAATGCCAGCTCTCACCTCATATGTATTTGTCAGGCCGGATTAGTTTTATTTCCAACACGCGCCTTCCAATCGCGTTACACACACTCTCTCTCTCTCTCTCTTACCAATCAGGTTCTTAGGGTATACAAAAGGCGAACGTCCGTCGAAATCGGAACCGGTTATCACCGTTATTCGCTGAACCCCATCTGACGCCGTTAGCCCACGTACCCGTCTGGGTATCCTCAGCAGTGCGCGCGCACACATACACAGAGTTCTTAGAGAGAGAAACACCAAAACAAAGAGAAAATACCAATTCCAGGAGAGGGAAAATCTATACGTGCACATACATATGCGTGTCTAGAGAGAGAGAGAGAAAAATTGGGCCCTGGGATCAGTGAAATTGGTAGAGAGAGAAAGTGGGGGATTTGGGAGAGGGAGAGGGAGAGAGAGATAGAGATTGGTGCACTTTGAGTTGTGTTCGTCTTGGATATTTTCTCCTACGTTTCCTGGACCGTCTCGAGTTAATTAGAGAGAGAGCCAAAATTTTCATTTCCTCGACAAAATTTTCGAACTTCTACTGAATTCGATCGAGGAATCGGAGCTACGGTAGGGTTTTGAATTGAAGGTTATTTGGGTTTTAGTGTGAAGGATTGTTTGGAGGTGAGAGTTTGGTTTGAGATTGCTAATCGGTGAGATTGGAGCTCCGATCTCGATAACAAGTTTGGGAATTTAGGGTTTAGAACATGGATGTTGATTCCAATATGGTGTCTGAGTCCGATCAGGATCCGACGGTGCAGAACGGGACTACCTCTGAAGATGACTCTCAGGTTCCGAGCCCGTCAGGATCTCCACCGTCGCTACCATCTCAGCAACAGCAACAGCAACAGCCGCCTCTGCAAAGCTCCTCTCCGGTAGTGGGGCCAAGGCACGCGCCGACGTACTCGGTGGTGAATGCGATAATGGATAAGAAGGAAGATGGGCCGGGCCCGAGGTGTGGGCACACGTTGACAGCGGTTGCGGCCGTTGGGGAGGAGGGCTCGCCGGGGTATATTGGACCTAGGCTTATACTATTTGGTGGTGCTACGGCCTTGGAGGGGAATTCAGCTGCCACGGGGACTCCTTCATCGGCTGGAAGTGCTGGAATTCGTATGCCTCTTTTTCAATTCTTTTGTCATTTCTCTTATATGATGCATTTGTGGGATTTCGGTTTAGGGGGTTTCTTTATCAAAAATATGAAGAGCCCTAGATTGTGTTATGGTCAAGTAAATTGAGTTCAATTATGCTTTCTTTTGCTTATTGGGTATGGTGGCAATAAACCTAATGTGTTATTATTGGTCGATTTAATGAAATCATAGCAGCTGTAGTTTAATTGAAATTCTAGAGTTACTTTTTTTTTTCTTCTTGTTTTCTTCTTTATCTTCTGAACTGCAGTTCACTCAAGTGTGTTTTCAACATTTTTGCAGCCCAAACCCAAATGAGTGAAGTTGCATGCTGTTGCTCTTATGTTGATATGTTGAAAAACTTCATTATTTTGTTACTACTAGAACCTAGTATTCAGTGGTGATGTTTCTGGCTAAAATCATCTTAATTCCTTTGAAACTCATGCAGGAACATATTTAGCTATACACATATTCAGTGAAGCATGCTCTCTTTTACATAGCACGTGTTTTTGGTGGATTTGCCCTCTACTATTATGCCGACTCACATTTTGAAAATAATGTGAATGAAAGATGATACTCTTTGCTTCTTTAGGCCAGAATTCTGAGTCACTGTTAGTTTGGAAACATTTCCTGTTTTGAATTTTTATTAATTGTGTATGTTGCTATTGATCACAGGGTTAGCAGGGGCTACAGCTGACGTGCACTGTTATGATGTCTTGACAAATAAATGGTCTAGGTATCCCTGAATTGACGATCACTTACCAGATCCTTCAATTGCATGTCGTCTTCCATCTTGTCATTGCTTATGTTTAGTCTAGAAAGTTGTGATATGGTTACATATGTCTTCTGAACTTTACAGAGTTACTCCAATTGGAGAACCACCCACGCCAAGAGCAGCTCATGTGGCAACTGCTGTGGGTACTATGGTAGTTATTCAGGTGGGCAGATACAGTGATGGTTCAGAAGTCCATTTTTTCACTTGAAGGGTAGCAATATATTAATTTTTTTACATTACTAACAATTGAATACCATCAACACAGGGAGGAATTGGTCCAGCTGGATTGTCTGCTGAGGATCTTCATGTTCTTGACCTCACACAGCAGAGGCCGCGATGGCATAGGTTAGTCTCGTGAATGACTTGGTTTCACATCTGTGTATGTATTGCCTCACAATATTACATGTGTTTTTATACCTAAAAATTGAAACATGTTATGCACATTAGAAACATTGCAAGCCCGGTTCCTGTTAATCGAGAGTGTACTGTTAGCATTTGCTGCATAAAATGTTTCTCCTCAAATTTGAAGTCACAACTTTGCAATTATTGGAATGCATNGCAAGCCCGGTTCCTGTTAATCGAGAGTGTACTGTTAGCATTTGCCGCATAAAATGTTTCTCCTCAAATTTGAAGTCACAACTTTGCAATTATTGGAATGCATATAACGAAAAGGTTATTACCCACTGTGGGCCTGCTTACATAAGACTTTGGCAGGGGTAGATTGGAGGAAAACCTAACCTTTGACAGATTTGCATAAAAATGGCTATTGTCTGACTTGAAGATGCGTTCTTATGCACTTTCACCTGTCAGATGTAATCATATGCAAATTAAATATTCATTGAAACAATGTTAATTTTCTTGCAGGGTTGCGGTCCAAGGCCCTGGACCAGGGCCACGTTATGGACATGTCATGGCTCTGGTGGGGCAAAGATATCTCATGGCAATTGGTGGAAATGATGGTCAGTCTCTTGCACTGATGCTTCCTTTCGTCTCACTTGTAATATGGCTTCAGGAAACAATAATTCGCTGCACAATTTCCAGGAAAGAGACCTTTGGCTGATGTATGGGCCCTTGACACTGCTGCCAAGCCTTATGAATGGCGGAAATTGGAACCAGAAGGAGAAGGTCCACCTCCATGCATGTACATTTCTGAATTCTTTTCCACTCTTATGCTTTTTGCCAGTCTGGTTTTTTACTTCTCAGCACACTATTTACAAGCATTGGCATGCGGAATGTAGTTTTTGGTTTCTCTTAAATGGTATTTGGTCTAGATATCTTGTCCACCCTTGACTGGCATTGTACAATTTACCTTTACATTTTTAAGATTAATAATATGATTGATCCTGATCGAAAAAATAGCATGCTCGGGAAGTATATTTGATTGACTTTTTTTCCAAGCAAAGTTGTCCTTACATGTGTCGGTGCTTTTTCTTCCCGCTCACCTAGTCACCTGTAGGAAATATCATACTTCGTTCGTAAGTTATTGAAAACATTATGTTGATGAATTGGCTTGATGTGGGTAGGATTGTTAGTAGTTGTGTAACCTGTGCACAGCATGTTTCTGCTGTGGAAGATATTAGATGTAACACAGTTGGTTTGTTTTGACTTCCAACAGTTAGCTCAGCACTATAATTTGGTAATAAGTTAGGCATAGATCCAGTTAGTTAGTGAACTTTTTATGCATCTCCGCTTGCCTTGATTAACAAACACCATTTATGCTACCAAAAGGTAAAAATTGCATTGTTCAGGAAGAGATAATATCATCCGCAACATCATCATATTTGTATCAAATAAAACTGTTTAATATGTGGCCTATGACTTTTTACTATGTAATTTATTGCACAACGAAACTTGTCCTTGATATCTAATAATTATAAATTTCCCGGGCAACTGCAACTGCAACCATGACCATGTCCATNGTAATATCATCCGCAACATCATCATATTTGTTTCAAATAAAACTGTTTAATATGTGGCCTATGACTTTTTACTATGTAATTTATTGCACAACGAAACTTGTCCTTGGTATCTAATAATTATAAATTTCCCGGGCAACTGCAACTGCAACCATGACCATGTCCATGATTTACTACCATATGCTATCTTATGTGGCATAGTGGAAATAATAGAGGTAGTATATGTGTAAGCACCAAGTAGGTGTTGTGAATAATAAAAAAACTATGCTCCTGAATTTGTGTTGTTATTAAACTGTGAATTTTTAGGGTAATGACTCCACTTAACCATGCATAAAACTAGGGTGATGGGGGGAATCAATAAAGAGAAGTGGANACTATGCTCCTGAATTTGTGTTGTTATTAAACTGTGAATTTTTAGGGTAATGATTCCACTTAACCATGCATAAAACTAGGGTGATGGGGGGAATCAATAAAGAGAAGTGGAAAAACAAATACAAGGAACATGAAGAAAACACTGGACAAAGATTGATAATCTTATAGATCTACGGAGGTTGACTCATTTACCTAGCCCTCGACTCCTCCCTGTGATCAGCTAGTGCATCCTCATTGATTTTGCATGCCAAGAAGACAGGAACACCACTTTTGAGAGAGCTAAGCCATCCAATCGCTTGTGGCAAAAACTTTAAGTATTTGCTCAGTTCAATAAAGTGTTTTCTCAACATTGACCGAAGCCTTATTTTAAGTATGTATGAATTCAATTGCAATGACCCCGTCCTCTACTTTTAGGTACTCCTAATAATGAAATTTCTAGACACAGAGGACTTTGTGGTCCAATATATATCAAAAAAATCATCTCTGCGTGTTTCTTAAAAACGTAAAATCCCAATTATCAGAAATTTTGAAGTTGCTCGTCATACCATTTTGTTTTATAGTTCAAAAAGTTCAACTATAGAACCTACACCAGCTACTTCACAGTGGGCTATCAACTGGGATACCATTCCCTCTTTATAAGCATGACATTATTCAGGTTTTGCCACCCTTGTATTTCCTTTGGACCATACTGTACTTTCTTGACCATTCTCCTTGCGTGTTTGTGTGGTATAATTGCATAGGGGAAGTTGGTTTCCTTCAAGTTTACTGGACTGTTGGCGTGCTTCCATGCAATAGTATTTGGCTTTCTGTAGTTAAAGAATTAAATACTTTTTTGGTCTATAAATATGAGCAAATTGTTAACTTCGTTCCTCAATTAGTAATTTTGTCAATTGCATCCCTAATATTTAAAATCTTTGTTTAAATGGTCCAATCGAAGACAGTTTTAANGTAGGGGAAGTTGGTTTCCTTCAAGTTTACTGGACTGTTGGCGTGCTTCCATGCAATACTATTTGGCTTTCTGTAGTTAAAGAATTAAATACTTTTTTGGTCTATAAATATGAGCAAATTGTTAACTTCGTTCCTCAATTAGTAATTTTGTCAATTGCATCCCTAATATTTAAAATCTTTGTTTAAATGGTCCAATCGAAGACAGTTTTAATTGAGCAACGGAAATATACCACTTGTGTCTCACGTGAGGTATATGTGGGGAAAAAAATTTTCTTATGAATCAAATGGATCAAATCTCTAATAGGTCGAGCCCCTCCTCCTCCATCTCCTTTTCCTTCCCCTCCTTCTCCTCCTCCTTTTCCTCCCCTTCCTAGGGTCCAACTAACCATCTACTCCACTGCAATGCTTCTCTCCCACCACCATTATCACACAAACACACGACACCAACCTACTTATTACCTCCACCGTCTTGGATCCACTTCTCCATCGCAACCCAACAACAGGGCTTTTCCAATTTCACATCACACTTGAAAGTCCAATCATACGCACATTGCAAATTTCCACATCAATCCAAATCCAAAACACTAAAAATCTACACACTCACAATTTCATCTCGTTGATGAAATTGTGTATTACCCATGTGCTTGTTGATGTTTTGGTGGGTGGTGGTGGATGACTGGGGTGGGTATCTGTGTTGGTGAAAGATTGGTTTGGGTTAGTGACTGGTGGTCTCCTACTAGGGGTAGGGGAGGGAGGCTTTCGGGGGGAGAGAGGATGGGTTGCAGGGGGAGGGAGTGATCAACTGGGAGTTGTCACCAGTCAGGGTTTAATGGGTGGTTGGTGGTGGATGTTGACTGTTGTGTGTCTGTGACAGTGGCTGGAGGGGGAGGGGAAATAAGCTGTTGGGGGGGGGGTTGTAGAGTCACAGGGGGGAAGGGTTGCCCACAAGGTTTGTAAGAGTGTATTGTGAGAGAGAGTGAGTGAAGAGAGGCAGATGAATTGACCCGTCTCTTGTTTGATGAGGGGTTGCAGGGGAGTTGTTGTCCTACGGGGGCTGGTAGCCAGTTGGGGTTTGGTGGGGGGACTGTGGTGTATTGCAAGACAATGGATGTTGGGAAAGTGGGTTGTAGGAGGAAAGAGATTGTGCCCTAGGGACTGTTAGGGATTAAGGCAAGGCTTGTGAGAGAAAGATTATACATATTTTTGAGAGAGGCTAACGAGCCCCCCTTTTTTTCCCACAATTGCCCCTTGTACATCCCTTACGTGAGTAGGACATGGGTATTTCCATTACAGTTTAAACGGTAGTTATCTATTGGGCCATTTAAACACTTATTTTAAACATTAGGGATGCAATTGACAAAATTTGTAGTTGAGGGAGCACATTGACAAGTCATACTTTAGGGATNGATTGTTAGGGATTAAGGCAAGGCTTGTGAGAGAAAGATTATATATATTTTGAGAGAGGCTAACGAGCCCCCTTTTTTTTCCCACAATTGCCCCTTGTACATCCCTTACGTGAGTAGGACATGGGTATTTCCATTACAGTTTAAACTGTAGTTATCTATTGGGCCATTTAAACACTTATTTTAAACATTAGGGATGCAATTGACAAAATTTGTAGTTGAGGGAGCACATTGACAAGTCATACTTTAGGGATCAGAAATGTATTTAATCCCTAATTTATTTGTAGCATATTAAGGAACAGCTGATAGTGTAGGTATAAATTCTCTTCTTGCAGTTCTATACATTATTATTTCAGTCCCGATCACCAGAGTTGTCACTTCCTTGTTTAATATGCTCTATTTCTTTTAAGTATCCTGTGAGTTTGTGCACCTTTTCTCATAGCTGAAGGTATGCCAAGAACGAGCAGTTTAGAGTTCAGGGTGGTTTGTGGTTATTTAGAAGTCTGGGAATAATGGGGCGAGAATTGTACTAGACAATAGAGTGAAATGAGGATCAAACTACATTGACATTAGGCTTCAATCTGCATAGCATTTATGGAAGATGTGATACAGTTTCAACTGGGAGTTAATATCTGCTGTTACTTGNGCATTGCATTTATGGAAGATGTGATACAGTTTCAACTGGGAGTTAATATCTGCTGTTACTTGTTGGTAATGTGCTATATGTGTATGTTTAGGTATGTTCGTGCTTGTTGATAATGTGCTATATATGTATGTTTAGTTATGTTCGAGCATGTGCTTGCATCATATTTGATGATTTTAATTGATCGCTGGTCAAACATATGTCTAAATTTTAGCGGTGTGTCCCTAGTAGGTGGATATGCAAATACCAAGGCTTATGCTAATAATATAAATAATTCCAAGTTTTCTGTTCGTTTTGCCTCATGTAAGTGATTTGCCACACTGATTAAAAAATCAATATAATCCTCAGATAGCAACCATTCATTGCTTCTCTGTTGTCATAGATTGCTGGTACGGTTATGTGTAATGCGCTTTAGTCCAGTTGTATTGACTTTTTACTTCACTGAAAATTCATCTACTCTATGTTTCATTTGCTCCTGTCACTTTGGTAGGTATGCGACTGCAAGTGCACGCTCTGATGGNCCGTTTTGCCTCATGTAAGTGATTTGCCACACTGATTAAAAAATCAATATAATCCTCAGATAGCAGCCATTCATTGCTTCTCTGTTGTCATAGATTGCTGCTACGGTTATGTGTAATGCGCTTTAGTCTAGTTGTATTGACTTTTTACTTCACTGAAAATTCATCTACTCTATGTTTCATTTGCTCCTGTCACTTTGGTAGGTATGCGACTGCAAGTGCACGCTCTGATGGTCTTCTTCTGCTTTGTGGAGGAAGGGATGCAAACAGCGTGGTGGGTTTCATCTACTCTATCTTGCACGATATTTGACACCAAATGCTTGGCTTACGTTTAATGTTGTATCCAGACTACTTTGGTATCATTCATTTCTAGTTTGCTCTTTCAAGGACCTTGATATAGCCTTTGAGATATTATATTTTTCTCTAAGCTTCATTGTTATNTAGGTATGGATAGGATTTGTCTATGAATCCCATGTACACAAAGCTGGAGGTTGGATTTGGGAGAGTTTGGCAAAGCCAATCCAATTCCCTTACCCAAAACCATCCAAACATGCGGTTTGGGGATGCCTATATGTTGCCCTATATACTACATGCTTTAATGAATCAATTGAATATCATATTCTGAGAGTTTTCTTTCTCTCTTTTTTCTTCTTCTATGGATTATGAGTGTTTTTGTATTTTACACAAAGATGGGGATCTCGTTGTGTTTTTCCGTACCTTTGCGTCAATTAGTATCTACGCCTATGATTGTTAACCAACGAAGTGGTGACAACTTTTTCCGTAACGGTTATTATGTGGAAAGGTTCTTATGAGAGTCGAATTCTTTGACGATTCTAGCAAATCAAGCAAGATGCCAAACAAGCCTTGCAAGAATTGTAGGTTACGGTTGCTCGGTTGACATTGGTTTGAACCAGGATCTCGATCAAGAATGGGTATTCAATGGCATATGGCTCGTGTTTAACTCATTCGAGATAGTCTTCCTGTTTATCTTACAAGATAGAATGTTCATGGTGCACCAGCCCGTGCAACACCTATTACATATTTCTGTGATGGTGATGAGTATGCTACGGGTATGTTGATTCCTTCGATTATGCTATAGATATCATAGAAGACATGATTATGAGTCAAAGAAATTTTGTATGAAAGTTGACTATCCTATTTTTAATAGTTCCTTTCATATAGAAGATTTTCTTGACTGGTTGACTAAGATTGAGAGTTTTTTTAATTACATGAGGGTCACAAACAATGAGGAGAAGGTGAAATTAGTGGGATATAAATTAAAGGGTAAAGTTTGTTCTTGGTGTGGGAAGAAGTACAAACGTCACTTGCAAGACAACGAAAAACTTCAATTTGGTCGTGGCCTAAGATGAAGTAGTTACTAAAAGAGATATTTTTATCTCTAGATTATGAAGAGATTTTATTTTAGCAACACCTGCAACAATACACAAAGGTTAGCAAGTTTATTCAATCAGCTATTCCCTTGTTCAAGAATTATGCAGGTTCAAATCAGAAAAGAACTAATGGTAATAAAAAAGTATATATGAAAGATAATGAGACTGAATGGACTTATGGTGATGTTGGAGAGCGTCTTGAAGATTACCAGGAAGGGTGAAGACAAGATTAGTGACAATGTCGCCTGGGATGATGCCACAATTGAGATTATTGTAATTAAACTTGATACATGTGAGTTTGTTGAAATCGATGAGGATCACATAGGTAAAGTTGTCGAGGAGAAGCTTATATAAGATCTCAAATTTGTGGATTTGGTTCTATTTATGAGTTATTAGATTCTTTTGATGATGATTTTTAGAAGATATTTGATCTTGATATTTCTACGTTGCGAGATGATGACACTTCTCTTTTGCATTACAACAATTTAAGGGTGGGAGCAAACATGCACTATGGATTTGTTGACCAAGTTAAATATGGTCATATGGCAAAATTTGATGTTGATAATTTTGACATTCTTTAGTTGAAAGCAAGTCAATGTGAGGTGAGCGTTGAGTTGGCTTTTTCCGATGTTTGTCAAAAAATTCTTAAGGCCATGTGACAGTTACCAAATGATGTTGAATGACAGAATATTTTCTCAATTTTTGAGAGGGTAACAAATCTACTCAATGGTGTGTTTGAGAAGATCAATTTGCAATACAAAGTGGATGCCAACAAATGACGAGACATCAAATGGTTTCAAGCCATAGAAACTCGAGGACAAGTTTTTTTCAAAAGGGAGGGTTTGATGTAGAACGAGATCGACAATTTCTATATTTGTATTTTATTTTATTATTTCTTAAATTTGGAATTTATTTAGGAATATTCTAGAGTAATTGGCTGTCTAAACCATGTCAATTTTTCTAATTTCATTATACATGTGTTTTATTTGTTTTTAACAATTTTTTCAGGCTAGGGATTTTGGACCGTTTTGGAAACCTTTAGGGGTTTTGGGATTCCTATAAATTGCCCTATGTACTACAGGTTTTAATGAATCAATTANAAACTTGATACATGTGAGTTTGTTGAAATTGATGAGGAACACATAGGTAAAGTTGTCGAGGAGAAGCTTATATAAGATCTCAAATTTGTGGAGTTGGTTCTATTTATGAGTTATTAGATTCTTTTGATGATGATTTTTAGAAGATATTTGATCTTGATATTTCTACGTTGCGAGATGATGACACTTCTCTTTTGCATTACAACAATTTAAGGGTGGGAGCAAACATGCACTATGGATTTGTTGACCAAGTTAAATATGGTCATATGGCAAAATTTGATGTTGATAATTTTGACATTCTTTAGTTGAAAGCAAGTCAATGTGAGGTGAGCGTTGAGTTGGCTTTTTCCGATGTTTGTCAAAAAATTCTTAAGGCCATGCGACAGTTACCAAATGATGTTGAATGACAGAATATTTTCTCAATTTTTGAGAGGGTAACAAATCTACTCAATGGTGTGTTTGAGAAGATCAATTTGCAATACAAAGTGGATGCCAACAAATGACGAGACATCAAATGGTTTCAAGCCATAGAAACTCGAGGACAAGTTTTTTTCAAAAGGGAGGGTTTGATGTAGAACGAGATCGACAATTTCTATATTTGTATTTTATTTTATTATTTCTTAAATTTGGAATTTATTTAGGAATATTCTAGAGTAATTGGCTGTCTAAACCATGTCAATTTTTCTAATTTCATTATACATGTGTTTTATTTGTTTTTAACAATTTTTTCAGGCTAGGGATTTTGGANCATATTCTAGAGTAATTGACTGTCTAAACCATGTCAATTTTTCTAATTTCATTATACATGTGTTTTATTTGTTTTTAAAAATTTTTTCAGGCTAGGGATTTTGGACCGTTTTGGAAACCTTTAGGGGTTTTGGGATTCCTATAAATTGCCCTATGTACTACAGGTTTTAATGAATCAATTGAATATCATATTTTGAGGGTTTTCTCTTATTTTTCTTTGTGGATTTAGAGTGTTTTTGTTCTTTACACTTTGGGACGGTGATCTCTTTGTGTTTTCCTTTTTACAGCTGCGTCAGCAATAAAATTAAACAATTGTTTAAAAAATTTTCTTTCCCGAACAGCATACTCCATTGCTACTCTCATATTTGTTTAATCCATTTTATCCTCTGCTTAATTCTTTGCAGCCATTGGCAAGTGCATATGGACTTGCTAAACATAGGGATGGTCGTTGGGAGTGGGCCATTGCTCCTGGTGTCTCGCCTTCTTCTAGATATCAACATGCAGCTGTGAGTTTTTTCTATTTTTTTACTTGTTTAGGTTGTGCTGTGTATAATATCTACAAATACAATCATCTCATATCCTGCTATTACTAGGTTTTTGTTAATGCACGGCTCCATGTATCTGGAGGGGCACTTGGTGGTGGACGCATGGTGGAGGACTCATCAAGTGTGGCAGGTACTTTTTCTTCTTCAATCTTTTACACTTGGAAGGATCTGTTTACACAAAGTGTAATACTTTCTAGCCACACACCTCTGTATTGGGGTCCACACTCTGAATATTTACAGATTCCCCCTTCAACCATTAACATTTCATAGCATACCATAATTATAATTTGGCAAGCATGATAAGGCAAGGAAGTAGCATTAAATTTCATGGTGGATTGTAGAAAATGTGGACACTACCTGAAGATATTGAGGGGTGTAAGACTAAATAAACGTACACCACATGCAAACACACTCCCTTATATAAATATTGTTTGGGCATTTTTTCCCGACTCTTCCAGATCAGTTGAATCTGGCTTGTCAGTCAAGACTCAAGGCCCAGTTACATCAATTTCTCACAAATGTCTCATATTTCTGTTCTGTATAGTTTTGGATACTGCAGCCGGAGTTTGGTGTGATACAAAGTCTGTTGTTACAAGTCCCAGGACAGGCAGATACAGTGCAGATGCTGCTGGTGGAGATGCTGCAGTTGAACTGACTAGGCGCTGTAGGCATGCAGCTGCTGCTGTAGGTGACTTGATTTTTATCTATGGTGGTTTACGTGGGGGTAAGACATGCAGCATACTGTGAAATTCGTTTTCTGTAATTTTATCAAGTTTTGGATTTCAAGCTGGCAACTATTCACATGTTGGTTACATCACGTTGCCCTATGATGTCAAGCATAATCTCATTTTCATAATTCTCATATAGCTGAGTGAGTTTTTCAAACTGCATGCATACATATCAAAAACTGAGTCATTAGATTTGTGCAGAGGAAAACAGCGAGATCTGTGAGGTTTTGATGTCTAAAATAAATGGTTGATTTTTCTTATTTCCAGGAGTATTTAATATAGGGTTGGAGAGNATCTAACCTGAATGGTCTATTTTTTAGGTTTTGATGTCTAAAATAAATGGTTGATTTTTCTTATTTCCAGGAGTATTTAATATAGGGTTGGAGAGGTAGAGGATTGGGGTGCATGCATGTTAGTGTATAGAAAGAGGAAGACAACACAACTCCTCTGTGCTTGGTGTGGCAATTTTGGGGTTCTTATTTGGTTGTATGACTAGGATTGTTTGAAACCTTTTGATTATTGTAGAGAGTAGAGAGTATAAAATTCCTTTTCTTCCATTAACTGTCTATGGTTTTTGTGTGTCTGTCATGTCCATAACTTCTTTCCCCCTGGTAAAAAAAAACACACACAAACACACCAAAAAAGGCAAAAACGAGAAAGAAATAAGTGGCGGCATAGTCATTTATGTCATATGGCTTTTACTCTTTACATGTTAGGAAGTCTTGACAGCCTTGTTTATTACTTAAGTGTATTGTGGTCTTCCTAATTGTTTTACTTCTATGGGTCATGCAATTTGGGAGGGCAGTCATGTCCTAGCCACGATTCCTATCTCCTCTTGCCAGTAACAATGGAGAATTCAATTCTCTATAAACATTGTTCATGATTATTTTCTCCTTGCTTATGTAAAACTTTTCTTTTCCCCTTGAAATATTGGATTCGTCATTAGTTTAGTACTGGCATGTTAAGTTGTCTACTATTCTTTGAGTCCACATAAAGACAGTATATCGAGTGTGACATGTTTTTTCTACAGGGGTGTTGCTCGATGACCTTCTGGTTGCCGAAGATCTGGCTGCTGCCGAAACAACAAGTGCAGCCTCTCATGCAGCTGCTGCCGCTGCTGCATCCAACTTACAGACAGGAAGGTTACCAGGGAGGTTTGGATTTGTTGATGAAAGAATGAGACAGACGGTGCCTGAAGCAGTCCCTGATGGTGCCGTTGTGCTGGGAAGTCCTGTTGCTCCCCCCGTTAATGGTGATATGTATACTGATATAAGCACCGAAAATGCTATGCTTCAAGGTTCCCGGTAAGCTTGCTGATGCAGGACTCCATTGATTNAGTTGTGCTGGGAAGTCCTGTTGCTCCCCCCGTTAATGGTGATATGTATACTGATATAAGCACTGAAAATGCTATGCTTCAAGGTTCCCGGTAAGCTTGCTGATGCAGGACTCCATTGATTTGCATTGTGTGTGTTTTCTTCTTTTTGCTTTTGGTTTTTGTATGTGGGGTGGGTGCGATGAGGTTGCAGACCACCTTTTTGACCTCCTAGTTCAGTCAGAATTAAATTTGGTCTGCTCTGCAGGAGATTGAGCAAAGGTCATGAGTACTTGGTTGAGGCTGCTGCAGCAGAAGCTGAGGCTATAACTGCAACTTTAGCTGCTGCCAAAGCACGACAAGTTAATGGAGAAGTTGAACTTCCTGACAGGGATCGTGGGGCAGAGGCTACCCCTAGCGGGAAACAGATATCTACCTTAATTAAGCCTGATTCTGCTGTGGCAAATAATTCATCTCCAGCTGGAGTACGGCTGCATCATAGGGCTGTAAGTATGAAAATTTCTCTCTTTTGTTGAGTGTTGTAAGTCTACTTTGGTGTCAATATGCTATTTGATATGTTATTTAGGTTATGATTTTATTCTTTAATGTCCATTTGCAGGTTGTTGTAGCTGCGGAGACTGGTGGACCTTTAGGTGGCATGGTCAGACAGCTTTCAATTGATCAGTTTGAAAATGAAGGCAGGCGGGTTAGCTACGGAACCCCAGAAAATGCAACAGCTGCAAAGAAACTTTTAGATAGGCAAATGTCTGTCAGCAGTGTACCTAAAAAGGTGCAAAGGCTTTTATTCATGTTCACACTATATACTATATCATTGTAGTAAATGCATATTATTCACCATGAAGAAATACCTTGATAGGATTGTGCAGCTGATGGAAAATTAAGTTAAACCAAATCCTCCATCTGTGCTTCTTTAACCTCTCTTTAATATTCTTCTTTCATGCAAAAAAAGAAAAAAAGTTAAATCAAAGTCTATCTGGGCTGGTTGGCTAGCAAAATACAGAGTTTCTTTCATGATGAGAAACATGAGTTGCACTCATACTTTCGTTGCCTTGCATACTTGCATGGCCTTGTTGAATGATAATTTGGAGCTTACCAAACAGTTGCCAATATGGATGATGCAGGCAAGTGCTTTATGTCTGTGTTAAGAGGGAGGGTTGGGTTGTACATACTTTTGGGCATGTAGTGGATCTGTATTTTCCTATGCTTTTTGATTCAATTTCTTTGCAATTTGTTTGACAAGCAAATTTTGTATCTATATATGCTTCCATAGTCTTCTGGGTTAGTTTTTTTTTTTTGGCTTCATTACGTTGCTATTTTTTCAGTTAATCTTTTTGTTTGACAATAATATTTGTTTGTCGTAATTGCTAGAGTTTGTTCCGCATTCATATAATAGAGCCTCCAAACCAGTACATGAGCGGGTCTCTCCACTCATTGCCAACTGGTTTTGAGTTAGATATTTAACATGTTATCAAAACTGGACTTCAGGCTGCATTGCGCAAGATTCTTCGTTTCAATTTCTGTGATTTGGAATTGGTTTCCCCTGTTTTTTGCTGTAAGTGCACCCTGTAATGTCACTTGGTTATTTTATCTATCTCTCCATTTGTGAGTGGGCGTTGCATGTATGGGGGAGTGTTAGAACTTCTCCACATCGGTACAATAGCGCCTCCCTAACGAGTATATGAGCTTTGTGGGTCTCTCCACATATTGTCAATTGGTTTTGAGTTGGATGTTTTAATAGTAATAAATTGCCTCTTTATTTCATTTTCAGGTGATTGCTCATCTCCTGAAACCTCGTGGGTGGAAGCCTCCGGTTCGCCGACAGTTTTTCTTGGATTGCAATGAAATAGCTGATCTTTGTGATAGTGCTGAACGGATATTTTCAAGTGAACCGAGTGTTCTACAGCTCAGGGCTCCCATCAAGATATTTGGTGATTTGCATGGGCAATTTGGGGATCTTATGCGTCTTTTTGATGAGTATGGCTCCCCTTCAACTGCTNCGGATATTTTCAAGTGAACCGAGTGTTCTACAGCTCAGGGCTCCCATCAAGATATTTGGTGATTTGCACGGGCAATTTGGGGATCTTATGCGTCTTTTTGATGAGTATGGCTCCCCTTCAACTGCTGGAGATATAGCGTAAGTATCATTACTGATACAGTCTCTTCACATCAAAGATTATAGTCTCTGTAGTTTCCATGTTCAAACTCCTGTTTACAACTTGTGCTGCATGAATGTATATAATTAATCCATTCCTTCACCCATATGTGCTCAAGCTCATACATGGTTAGTCTCTTGGCATGAGGAAAATGATGCTCATGTGCAACTTGCTGCTAGGTTAAAGGGAGGAAGATAGAATGTTTAAAGGCATCCAATGGAAGAATGGAATTTTTGATGTTATATAACTGTATAATTAATATGTTCATTATATGGGCTATCATAGTGGCTATGTCAATACCCCACAAGTTTTAATTTTGGTCGTCTTGTTTGTCCTCAATTCTCTTTTTCTTTTTTTTCGATAAAACAATTCTCTTTTTTTTTTTTTAGGTTAAACATATATGTTTCCCTTTTTATCTTTTGCTCCTCAAAGACTTGTGCCCAACAATTGAAGATAATAGAAATAGGATTGTGTCGAACAAATGTGGTAGTCGAATAAAGGCTAAAGGACCAAAAAGAGTTAAGATTTTGGAACTAGGGTTTGAGATGAAAGGGTTATTACTTCTTGAGTGCATCTTATATGAATTCATATCTACAATCTTGGCCTTTATTCCTTTCATGCACGTAACTCTTGAAAAACTTGCTTAAGCATTGTACATTTCAATGGTCATCTATGCTTTGAATAGTTCACAGTATATCTTTCATCATGCAAGAAGCTTTGTTAAATGTATTAAAAAGAGTAGTAAACTCATGATTGATGCAATGTCTCTAGTATAGCTCCAGCCATTGTAATTCATACTCATACCTTGCTATGATTATGTGTTGGCCATGGCCAATGCATACTATTATTTAAACACGTGTCAAGATAGTCACAATCTGTATTCTCAGACTTCCTAATATATATCATGATTAAAACTTAAAATTTTTGTTTCTAGTATATATCATGATTAAATTTTTTGTTCCTAATATATATGATGATTAAAACTTAAAATTTTTGTTTCGTAATATCCTGGTGCGAATTTGCAGTGGAGTCTGTGTCAGTGGGGTGCTCCCACTGCAATTTTGAAAAATTTTGGGTGTAGTGAGATTTTTTGAAATTTGAAGATGTTTTAGAAATTCCCCCATTGAAAAGATTATAAAAGACTTAAGGATAGTTCTATATTTTGAAAGATGTGGGTTTCTTTTTCATTTTTTACTTAGGCATAAAAGAGAACACGTTTACCAGGTCCCTTACTTTTCATTCCAACTATTCGTTCGTCTCTTTCTTCATTTTTGGGGCTGTGGGCAGAGGCAATGCAGAGGTCTCCTGTCTCCGTCTCTTTCTTCTTTCACTCGGTTTGTTCCCTCATAATAGAGGCGTTTCTCTCTGCATTCTTCCTTCGGAATTTCCTTCGCAAAATCATTATTCCCTCTCCTCATTTTTGGCTTCATTCAACATTTATCCAATCGATTGAGTGGATAAAATTAAAGGAAATGGAGCTTTGGAGATTCTATACAGCTGGCTTGCAAGAGGTAATCCATGAACGAATCTCCATTTCAATCGGTTTTCCAATGTTTTTGATTTTTTGGTGCTGTAGTTAGGGTTTCTATTATTGTTACCCATTCAATATTTTCCTCACATAGTAGACAATGGAGCTTTGATTATCTGGATTTGAACTGAATATCTTTGAAATAGTATTTGCAACTATTGCATCTCTTTGGAAATTGGAGGTGAGGATGATGTAAAGGAGTTTTGTTCTGCGAAATTGGGTTTATTCAGATAGTGTAATAGTCATCTGTCAGTAAATTATGTATGGGGTTGACAGATTTCGAATCTGTCAGTCCTCTCTTCTGTTTTATTTTTATATGTCCAATTAAAGTTGGGGCAGCTCGAATTTTGTTATATTTAATTGGATTGCTATATTTAGAATCAGCCTATTCCATTTTAGTTTAAGTTGTCTCAATTGATTGGACAAATTTGATTGTTATAGATTAAATTGTCCCTACACCTATTTTTGGTTCAACAGATTTGTGGTAGATTTAATTTGTTTAAATTGTTTCTATGATTTTTTTTTTTGGACTCAATGAGTTTGGAATTCGTAAGAGTACAATATTTTTTAATATGCCTACTATTGCTTGTGTTGCTATTGAATTGATGTTCTTTTAATGTAACAGTAATTATAAAAAAGTACTATTTAATTATATTTGTGTGAAAGTAAAGGTATCATTATGATTATAAATTATTAATAAGTTTTAGGTTGCCCCCACTAGAGAAATAGTCTGGCTTCGTCCTACTAATATCCTTTGCTTTTTTTTTTTTCCCCCTTATACCCCCCAGGCCCCAATGTTTCTTCTATTCCCACAAATACATCCGATGCACTGCCCATTGCATGACCCCAAATCCCCAGCAGTGAAAATATGACATTCCAAAGCTCCTAGCCACTGCATAGTGTTTACTGTCTCGGCCAATGTTCCCTTCCCTTCTTCTGCATGCTGTACTAGTTACTAATAATCTAGAATTGTCTAGGGCCATGATACTGTCCATTTGAAGAAAGCCACCTTCAAAGGGATCTTTTTGAGTGATCTACCTCTCCAAGGGTCATGATACTGACACTGAACTAGCTGTCCTTGAATGCCCTCATCATCTCTTCCTAGCTCCTCTCTGTCCCCCTTGCAAGTGTTTACCACACAATCTTTGCAAAATCCCCTCCATGTCTTCCGATTTCCCATCCTGGGCCGCTATTCCTAGGACTGGTGCTTTACTACAGTCTATAGTAACCTTTGGATCATAACTATTACTACCGATGTCACTGCCTTTTGTCTAGTGTTATCTATAAGAGATCAGGATATCCCAGCTTCAATACTGGTCTTCCCGCACTGTACATCATGCCTCATTTTACTGTAACTGTGGGATTCACATTATTACAATCACGAACCAAGCTGACCCAATGGAATCCATTACAATCATAAGCATGTGCATAATGCATATAGTAGGGACAAATCAAAAAGTAACAAGTCATAGATGTTGCCCTTGTGTATTTTGAAGTGGCAGAAATGGAAATGAAAATCTTAAAATACACTGATATACATCATTAGTGATTACAGAATTGACATATTTCCATGACCACTCTCTGCTTGCAAGATTAAATGGATGTAAATGTTCACGAACGTGTATATGCCTACATCGTCTATGTGTACGTTTGTTGATCTGTGACAATTATTATTTGTTACCGTCATTTGTGTAACTTGGTTCTACTATCCAAAGTTGGGAACCTTTGGTTTCTTATTTTGTTTTGTACTATGTTGTTTGTTTAGTTTATGTAGTTACCACTGTTCTCTTTTTCTTTGTGATATATAATCAGGGGTTGTGCTTTGAACTCCTGGTTTTACGTCATCCACCACTATGTGACCGACACTTATTTCAGTTTGCCACTCGTCATTCAGAACCTGAACATATTTACCTAAAGACTAAGACTATCACATGTTCATTTACAGTTTGATTCTTTGGTCCAAAGAGCTACAAGGAAGATGTGGATTTTGTGTGATTTGGCCGTACATGCTTTTGACTTTCTTCTGTTCTTTTTTTTTTTGTTTTACTTTAGGGCTTTATTGCCATTATTTAGGACCATATTCTCCAGTGACCAATGCAAATCAAAGCTGCGACCCAGAGGTGCCTTGTCACGAGGCAATCTNGCCGTACATGCTTTTGACTTTCTTCTGTTCTTTTTTTTTTTTGTTTTACTTTAGGGCTTTATTGCCATTATTTAGGACCATATTCTCCAGTGACCAATGCAAATCAAAGCTGCGACCCAGAGGTGCCTTGTCACGAGGCAATCTACGACCTCAACATGGATATACTGTGCTATAGGTTCTGCAGATGGTTTCATTTTGTGTTGACGTTTCAATTGTTATTCCAATTTGTTTTACTGTGGCATCGGCCATGGCATCTCATCACCATAGCAGTGTTTTCCTCTCTCCGTCTGTGTGTGTGTGTGTGCCCATGTGTCTATGCGTGTGTGCGTGTTATTTTTTCACCATATGTTTAACATCTTTCTTGGAAAGTAACTGCACACATTTGCGTTCATTGTGACATCTGAANTGTGCCCATGTGTCTATGTGTGTGTGCATGTTATTTTTTCACCGTATGTTTAACATCTTTCTTGGAAAGTAGCTGCACACATTTGCGTTCATTGTGACATCTGAACAAATTTTACATAAATCTTTTTTTNCCCATGTGTCTATGCGTGTGTGCGTGTTATTTTTTCACCATATGTTTAACATCTTTCTTGGAAAGTAACTGCACACATTTGCGTTCATTGTGACATCTGAACAAATTTTACATAAATCTTTTTTTGATAATCCCATCAACTTTTTCATCTTCACCTTTATTGTGACGCTAATTTTATGTAGTTGACTACCAGATACATCGATTATCTCTTCTTAGGAGATTATGTTGACCGCGGCCAGCACAGCTTGGAAACTATTAGTCTTCTGCTTGCTTTGAAGGTACTATTACTTTTGGGCATGTCTATTCTTCCACATGGGCAACCATTTTCTCACTCCTATTTTGGACTAAGACAAGTTGATGTGTTCTTTGTACAAATGAATGAATGTTGTAGGTCGAGTATCCCCAAAATGTACATCTAATCCGTGGGAATCATGAAGCTGCAGATATCAATGCCCTTTTTGGCTTTCGAATTGAGTGCATTGAACGCATGGTAGGGTATTACATGTATAATGTATGGTAAACTGCTTGTGTTTTCTTCCTCTTCGGTGACAGTAGTTAATTTTAATGATGTGCTGAACAGGGTGAAAGAGATGGAATCTGGGCATGGCATCGGATAAACAGATTGTTCAACTGGCTCCCTCTGGCAGCATTAATTGAGAAAAAGATCATTTGTATGCATGGTGGGATTGGGAGGTCAATAAATCATGTTGAGCAAATTGAGAATCTTCAGCGTCCCATTACGATGGAAGCAGGCTCAATTGTTCTCATGGATTTATTGTGGTTGGTGCACTTCTATCCTGTTCCATGGTGCTATGCTAACTGTAAAGTTCTTCTGTTTAGTGGTTGTCACTTAACCTTTTATTCTATGAATTTTTGTTCATAGGTCTGACCCAACAGAAAATGACAGTGTGGAAGGATTACGACCAAATGCAAGAGGTCCTGGGCTGGTTACCTTTGGGGTGAGTGTTCTCATCTTTTATCTTTTGTCAGGATGCGGGGGTGGGTGATTGTGTGGGTGAAGGGAGTCGTGGGGTGGGGGTGGGGAGCAATGCTACCTGGATCGTGAATTGAGGTGGTAAGTCGTACTGGTACGTGGTAAGGTACTCCTTCCAATACATAGTGCGGCAGGGGTAGACTTAGTTGTTATGCTGTTTTGAGTCGTGGTTCGTTTTGTATATGTAAATGTGTGCTAGGTTTTTTTTTTTTTTGTGTGTATGTGTGTGAGAGAGAGAGAGAGAGAAGTATTAACCATACCTTCTCCCTCACCTCATGTATATATGTATGTAAATGTAACTAAGACTAATATAACCCTCTTGGGATATAGTTATTACGTGGTGCCACTCATTTTCATTATAACACTCCCCTTCAAGCTGTTGAATATATACATATAATCCCAACTTGGAAAAAATATCTCTTAACCGAGAACTACTCAACAACTTAATAAACATATCAACAAGTTGATTATCAAATTGGACAAATGGTGTGATAATGTCTCTATGTAACACCTTCTCTCAAACAAAATGGTGGATCTAGCGAGACAGAAGCTTGAGGTCGGCAAACATAGAGGCTAAAGGCTGCACTGGACAATTGAATCCTAGTTGCTGTCCTTTTCTATATGGTGAATCAGCCATCTCCATTTAAGGAACTAGATGCATCTTTAGCCTTTTTTCACTGAATGTAGACATTAGACAAGAAGCGAGTAACGGTATGCCAAACCAGAGGGGTGTGTCATCCAATCAAGAAACACTACATATGTTCCCAAAGTTATGTTAGCTCTGATGTTCTTGAATACTATAGTTTTAAGCCTTTTGAGTTCAATATCTCAAGCCCATTGTGCATAAAAATCAAAGGGTGTACTTGTATATGAAGCAAAAACACAAAACTGGAAGACCTTGTATCTATTAAATCTGGAACAGCAGTAAAATTACCTTAAGCAGTCTACTTGCTCGCCGTTTGCAAGTTCGGCTGTTAACTACACAGTTTCTTTAGCTGAAATTCTCTAATACATTCATTTGATACAGTTTCCAGTAACCTACATGATGGCTTTAGTTTATTTATACGTAATTGTGTAAATTATTCTTTCTTATGCGTACTTGTCTATACTCCAAAAACTGTTAGTAGTTTCTTCTTGCAATATTGGTTAAATCATGTTAATAAAATCATATTTTTTGGCACTGGCATATCGATGTTCTGTCACTTTATTTGTCATGTTATGTATGACTGTAAGTTCTGGTTTTGTTATTATGAATTATTTTGTACTCCTTTCCTGTTTATTTGCATGCTTGCATACATGGGGGTAATAACCTTGTCAAAAAATGTACTAGAGAAGAAAACAACAATTTTTTTTTCACTGTTCATTAATGCAGCCTGATCGCGTGATGGAATTCTGCAACAACAATGATCTTCAACTGATTGTACGGGCACACGAATGTGTGATGGATGGCTTTGAGCGATTTGCCCAGGGACATTTAATTACGCTTTTCTCAGCTACCAATTACTGTGGTATGTTCACAGCCCTACTTTATTTAGGGAGCTTTGATACGTGACTGAGCCTATTAAAACATCTTTGTTTACTTCATGCGCACACATTTTTTTGGCATGTTGCTGTAGGCACAGCAAATAATGCTGGTGCAATCTTAGTTTTGGGTAGAGATCTTGTTGTGGTTCCAAAGCTTATACATCCGTTGCCACCAGCAATTTCATCACCAGAAGCTTCACCTGAACGTCATATAGAAGATACATGGATGCAGGTGCAACTTACTGTTTTCTCTATTATTTGGTTTCATCTGTTGCTGTATTCTTTTCGTATAAACTTTTTCACATTGTTCTCACAATGATATTGTTTGCATTGTTCTTTGTGGATTTAGGAGCTTAATGCTAACAGACCACCGACACCAACTAGAGGCCGTCCTCAAGTTACTAATGATCGGGGTTCTCTTGCCTGGATTTAGATTATGGAACCCAGATTGTTTCTCTATGCTCCTCTCCTCCAGGCTTGCGCTAATACCTGGGTTTTCGGTGGTCTGTATATAGCATGACACCATTTGGGGGATTCCCTGAACTTGTGATCTTTGTTCCTGTTGGGTATCTGATGGATTGCAGAACATTGGAATTTTTCACTCAATGGATAAGCCCACAGAGGACGAAGATCCCGAGTTTGAAAGCCACATCTCAAAAGGCTGGTAGTTTACTGTACTCGGAATGTGAGAGCAGTTTGGGTTCCCAAAAATTTCCCTTTGTACATTGAGCCGCAGGCAGGTAGAAGTTACAGTCCTGTTTGTTTTTCCCGTCGGGTGGGTGGTGCTGGGTATTTTTATTGGTAGTTCTATATATTTTTCATCCCTCGTGTAGGTGTATTATTATTATTTTTTTTTTCAAAAAAGAGTTCATGACGTCCCCCCCATATGTGATTGGTCAGGTATGGTGTGAAAATCCTGGGCATTCATGTATCATAGAGGTATTGCTTTGTTTAATTTTTTTTTTGGTTTTCTGCTCTGTAGAATGTAACTTTTGTGTGGAGATAAGAGGCTCTTTTGCATATGTGAGAAGATTGGACTCATCGTCCATTTTCACAGTTTTATCTTTTTATTTGCCAACTATATTCTCTTGATAATAGGCAGGAGGAACAAGCTTTGAGGCTCTGATTCAGAAAAATAGATTGTTTGCTGTTTTCATTTATCGGATTACTTCTTATATTTTGTCTCCCTCTGGCTTGGTCTTGCAGCATTTCTTCCTCTTGTGGTTTGATCTTTGTAGCATTTCGTGTGGTTTTGGACTTAAATCTGCACAATCTTAACTCAACTCTATTAATTAATCGTGTCATGTCTTTGACTTGTTTATTATCGTGTTTGCTCAAGCTGACCTGTTCCTTTAATANGTAGTTATTACGTGGTGCCACTCATTTACATTATAACACTCCCCTTCAAGCTGTTGAATATATACATATAATCCCAACTTGGAAAAAGTATCTCTTAACCGAGAACTACTCAACAATTTAATAAACATATCAACAAGTTGATTATCAAATTGGACAAATGGTGTGATAATGTCTCTATGTAACACCTTCTCTCAAACAAAATGGTGGATCTAGCGAGACAGAAGCTTGAGGTCGGCAAACATAGAGGCTAAAGGCTGCACTGGACAATTGAATCCTAGTTGCTGTCCTTTTCTATATGGTGAATCAGCCATCTCCATTTAAGGAACTAGATGCATCTTTAGCCTTTTTTCACTGAATGTAGACATTAGACAAGAAGCGAGTAACGGTATGCCAAACCAGAGGGGTGTGTCATCCAATCAAGAAACACTACATATGTTCCCAAAGTTATGTTAGCTCTGATGTTCTTGAATACTATAGTTTTAAGCCTTTTGAGTTCAATATCTCAAGCCCATTGTGCATAAAAATCAAAGGGTGTACTTGTATATGAAGCAAAAACACAAAACTGGAAGACCTTGTATCTATTAAATCTGGAACAGCAGTAAAATTACCTTAAGCAGTCTACTTGCTCGCCGTTTGCAAGTTTGGCTGTTAACTACACAGTTTCTTTAGCTGAAATTCTCTAATACATTCATTTGATACAGTTTCCAGTAACCTACATGATGGCTTTAGTTTATTTATACGTAATTGTGTAAATTATTCTTTCTTATGCGTACTTGTCTATACTCCAAAAACTGTTAGTAGTTTCTTCTTGCAATATTGGTTAAATCATGTTAATAAAATCATATTTTTTGGCACTGGCATATCGATGTTCTGTCACTTTATTTGTCATGTTATGTATGACTGTAAGTTCTGGTTTTGTTATNCTCCCGTCGGGTGGGTGGTGCTGGGTATTTTTATTGGTAGTTCTATATATTTTTCATCCCTCGTGTAGGTGTATTATTATTTTTTTTTTTTTCAAAAAAGAGTTCATGACGTCCCCCCCATATGTGATTGGTCAGGTATGGTGTGAAAATCCTGGGCATTCATGTATCATAGAGGTATTGCTTNAGGAGCTTTGATACGTGACTGAGCCTATTAAAACATCTTTGTTTACTTCATGCGCACACATTTTTTTGGCATGTTTCTGTAGGCACAGCAAATAATGCTGGTGCAATCTTAGTTTTGGGTAGAGATCTTGTTGTGGTTCCAAAGCTTATACATCCGTTGCCACCAGCAATTTCATCACCAGAAGCTTCACCTGAACGTCATATAGAAGATACATGGATGCAGGTGCAACTTACTGTTTTCTCTATTATTTGGTTTCATCTGTTGCTGTATTCTTTTCGTATAAACTTTTTCACATTGTTCTCACAATGATATTGTTTGCATTGTTCTTTGTGGATTTAGGAGCTTAATGCTAACAGACCACCGACACCAACTAGAGGCCGTCCTCAAGTTACTAATGATCGGGGTTCTCTTGCCTGGATTTAGATTATGGAACCCAGATTGTTTCTCTATGCTCCTCTCCTCCAGGCTTGCGCTAATACCTGGGTTTTCGGTGGTCTGTATATAGCATGACACCATTTGGGGGATTCCCTGAACTTGTGATCTTTGTTCCTGTTGGGTATCTGATGGATTGCAGAACATTGGAATTTTTCACTCAATGGATAAGCCCACAGAGGACGAAGATCCCGAGTTTGAAAGCCACATCTCAAAAGGCTGGTAGTTTACTGTACTCGGAATGTGAGAGCAGTTTGGGTTCCCAAAAATTTCCCTTTGTACATTGAGCCGCAGGCAGGTAGAAGTTACAGTCCTGTTTGTTTTTCCCGTCGGGTGGGTGGTGCTGGGTATTTTTATTGGTAGTTCTATATATTTTTCATCCCTCGTGTAGGTGTATTATTATTATTTTTTTTTTCAAAAAAGAGTTCATGACGTCCCCCCCATATGTGATTGGTCAGGTATGGTGTGAAAATCCTGGGCATTCATGTATCATAGAGGTATTGCTTTGTTTAATTTTTTTTTTGGTTTTCTGCTCTGTAGAATGTAACTTTTGTGTGGAGATAAGAGGCTCTTTTGCATATGTGAGAAGATTGGACTCATCGTCCATTTTCACAGTTTTATCTTTTTATTTGCCAACTATATTCTCTTGATAATAGGCAGGAGGAACAAGCTTTGAGGCTCTGATTCAGAAAAATAGATTGTTTGCTGTTTTCATTTATCGGATTACTTCTTATATTTTGTCTCCCTCTGGCTTGGTCTTGCAGCATTTCGTCCTCTTGTGGTTTGATCTTTGTAGCATTTCGTGTGGTTTTGGACTTAAATTTGCACAATCTTAACTCAACTCTATTAATTAATCGTGTCATGTCTTTGACTTGTTTATTATCGTGTTTGCTCAAGTTGACCTGTTCCTTTAATAAAAAATCTAATGCTAAGATTTCGTAACCAAACTCATAACACACCTTTTTTATTTATAGGCTAAAGGTCTATTTAAGTCCATATGATAATAAATATAAGTGAAAAAACCACATCATTTAAGATAATTCATTTTGATCATCGGATAAAATTATAAAAAAATGTCATTTTTGTAGTACCAACTAGTTAAAAATGTGTACCGAGGCAGATACATGCTAGATAATATTGACTTTTTTATTATTTGTGTTAATATAACAAATTATTTTCCTATTCATCTAGAGAATCAATTAATTCTAACTCACTAATTTTGTATTGATTTTGAGTTATGTCCAAACTTGCAACCCTTGGTGTCAATGTCGCCATACAAGGCTGTGTTGATATATGGGGATCTCCGTTTTGGCGTTTTCTTCTGAGGAAGAAGAAAATGGGAGGGGTGTTCTTGCATTTTTCGAAGTCACGATCCTGAACCAGCTCGACTCTGTGGAAACTAAGTTACAATACTTGACTAACAATCAGAAAATGTAAAGCGTGGTTTGCCAGAGTTTCATCAGTNTTCCTCTTGTGGTTTGATCTTTGTAGCATTTCGTGTGGTTTTGGACTTAAATCTGCACAATCTTAACTCAACTCTATTAATTAATCGTGTCATGTCTTTGACTTGTTTATTATCGTGTTTGCTCAAGCTGACCTGTTCCTTTAATAAAAAATCTAATACTAAGATTTCGTAACCAAACTCATAACACACCATTTTTATTTATAGGCTAAAGGTCTATTTAAGTCCATATGATAATAAATATAAGTGAAAAAACCACATCATTTAAGATAATTCATTTTGATCATCGGATAAAATTATAAAAAAATGTCATTTTTGTAGTACCAACTAGTTTAAAATGTGTATCGAGGCAGTTACATGCTAGATAATATTAACTTTTTTATTATTTGTGTTAATATAACAAATTATTTTCCTATTCATCTCGAGAATCAATTAATTCTAACTCACTAATTTTGTATCGATTTTGAGTTATGTCCAAACTTGCAACCCTCGGTGTCAATGTCGCCATACAAGGCTGTGTTGATATATGGGGATCTACGTTTTGGCGTGTTCTTCTGAGGAAGAAGAAAATGGGAGGGGTGTTCTTGCATTTTTCGAAGTCACGATCCTGAACCAGCTCGACTCTGTGGAAACTAAGTTACAATACTTGACTAACAATCAGAAAATGTAAAGCGTGGTTTGCCAGAGTTTCATCAGTTATGTGCATATAAAATCTTCATTTTATCACTATCAAGACTCAAATCCCCAACATGGATTAACCATCAACACAATAAGGTAAATGGTACAGTGCTCAAAGCACTGCCGTGCGATAATAAGCTTTCCTACGGATATGGGTTGAAACAAATTTCAGCCTACCCTGAAAGCCTCTTTAGAGCACACATTCAGTCCTCCTGTAAGCTAGCGACATCAGCAGCGCCTTCTCAACCTCGCTTCACAGGCCTCTGAACATAAGATTTGTTGGGGTCTTCTGTCTTGAGCTTCGGGGGTCGAAGTTCTCCTTTCTTTACCTGTACAAGTACATGAAACTTTTAATGACTTGTCCAATCTGCTTTAGTGCATTATGCACAAGGCAAAAGATGATTGAATGAAAAAGGTCAGATCAGTGGATAATCTAACCTTCTTTCCACCTTTCATAAAATCCCTCCAGCTGGAGACCTGATGATAATAGAAAGAGAGAATTAGACCCCAACAAATAAACCTGACTTTCTGAAATTTAACAAGGTGATGCAAATCATCGGTTTTATGTTCCGAACCTCTAGTTACTAAATGCTAAGATAGCCAAATTGTTGGTCTATAAAAGATTTATCTTCATTTCTAAAATAAATTAGTGTTAAAGCACAAACAAATATATTTAAATACGGGGACCGATTTTCATAGACAATCTAAAGTAGGGGCAGTAACTAGGGCATTTCAGCACAACTGTATAAAAGTGGGTCAGATCTCTATCTGCATGGTACATCTAATGCAAAGGAATAAATTAACGTTACAATGAAGATCACATGAAATTCGGGTAGCTTTTTTGTGTCCCTGGCCAGGCTCCATCCACAAGCCAAGGAAAAAATGGAAAATAGAATTGCTACACATGTTCATATATGTGTGGTTATCTACAATTAGAGAATGCATATACTTGTATTGTGCAAATTAAAAATAGCCAGAAGTACAATGCAGAAGTAAAGATGTTTGAGGACATATTCATTCAGAACAACACAGGCCAAGCAAGCTTTTGTTGCCAAAAAGTTTGTGTTTATGTACTCCCATGTCTGGAATTATCCAAGAAATGCTGACCAAAATTCAAATGTATGAAAGCAATTTTAAAATCGTGATCATATCCAAGTAGTATTGGACACAATTCTAATGTGTTAAAAGGCCAGTATCCGTAACATGGCTTCTTCGTTCAAGTGATTCTGCTATTTAACTGTAATCACAGCGCATTCCAAAGAGAACATGGTTGTAATAACGTTACTAGATATGGATGTTGTACCCAGTGGATCCTTGCCTAAAGATCTACATGTTGAAAAGTATGATCATATCGACAAGCAAACTAGCTGTTAATCATTATATGAACTATTCTTCGCAGAACGAAAGGCGTATACTTGGATAGTCAAGAATGAACAGCCATGTCAATTTTTGCCCAAGAAAATTCTGTAAAAAGCATCATGTTGCTTTGGTTTCAGCCATACTCAAGAAGTCGGTAGTTAGAAAACGATACAACTTATCACCAAAAGTAAGCTACCATCACCTGCCTAAATCCAAAAGTAGGCTGTGGCAGTCCAGCCTGGTAAAACTTTGACTCCACTTGACAGAATTTGACAGAATCTAACAAAATCTCAGACTTCATAAACAAAGGTGACAACATACCGAAACATACTTGGATTAATAAACATAATCTAAGTTGTAATTGTTGAGATCTTAGAAGTACAAATACCTACATGGGAATCAGATACAACATAACATGGGGATTCCAGGCCAAAAGTACTCAGTAAAGCAGAGAAGGACACAAAGAGGACACATTACTACATCTAGACAGTGATCTATTATTCATAATTTCAATCATTCCTCAACTTCACAACATTGTTGCAAGTCAACACAACAAAGTCATGAAACCAAAAGTGAAGAAAGAATCTTGAACTAAAATGAAAAAGGACTTTTAGCCTGATGGCTACGTTATCAGCAATCACTTGAGGCTGCTGGAAGATGACACAGGTTTGTTTAATTCATAACTAAGCCCCAACTTTTTTTCCCAATTAAAAAGTATCTTGAACATGTCCCCAACGTGTGCTGAATGTGTTCTAAGTCTGTCCTGAATGTTTCTCCCTGTCCCTGATTAGAAAGGAGTTCAGGCAATTTTTTTTCGTGCATATTATGTTATGAACACAGTAAGAATGGTATTCGTTAAATAAAGTACTTGTCCAAGATCTGCTACTGCCTGTGCCACTGAGTACATCACCTCACATAGGTCGTAGAAAAACAGGCTGCTCAATTCAGTTGTGACTTGTTATCCTAATTTTTGACGAGTTCAACCTCTAGACACATGCTTGCACCGAGTACAACTAAGCAGGCCAGCTGAATGTAGGGTCCAACCCTTATACACACACATTCCATATGTACAGGATATAATAAGAAATGAAGCAAGAAAAAAATACTAGAAAATGAATATATATGATAAACTTACCCTCTGTTCTCTTGTTCCTTCNTAGTACAACTAAGCAGGCCAGCTGAATGTAGTGTCCAACCCTTATACACACACATTCCATATGTACAGGATATAATAAGAAATGAAGCAAGAAGAAAATACTAGAAAATGAATATATATGATAAACTTACCCTCTGTTCTCTTGTTCCTTCCCACTGCTCCTCATGCTCACGCTTTCTTTTCCACATCTCTTTTGTTTCTTCCTCATCCTTCTTTAATCTACCTTCCTCTTCTGATATCTAAGCAACATCAGAAAGACAGAAGGGTCATGGAAGTACAACCACAAATACAAAAGAAAACAAGAAAAAAAGGTAAGCTTAATCATACCCTCATCCGCATTTTCCTCCTACGCCATTCTTGCTCTGTCAACAGTTCTCGAACTTTCATTTTTAGTTGTTGCTGAAATTCCTCAGATCGTTCATACTCTTGTTCGTATTTTCCCTGCACCAATGTTTAAGGGCATAGATCTAAAAGAACTGTTTGACTTAAATAATTGGAATAATAAGTACAATATTGATCCCAAAGAGTAGGCAAAATACAAGAAAAGACAGAATGTTGATGACAAACAAAAGTTGCCAATGAAACCATTTTGTTTCCAATTCTTAGATACCATGTTAGGAAAAAAGAGAATATAATCCACCAACTTATAGCAGCATATTTAAAAACACTGTCATGACAACCTTAAGGCACCCTAGGTAGTTTTCGAAGAAATCTGCAGATAAACTTTCCAACTCTCATAGGACTCACGACTTTACTTCATGACAGGAAAATATGAACTCCCCAAACAATTTTTGTTATGTCAGAAAAAAGAACATAAATTAATAGCTCACCACACCAAACCAGTCTCAACAAAGTAACCCCCTTCATGGAGGAGGGGAGAAAGTGTGAAGCAATGCCAAAAAGACAAAGAGAAAAAGGAAAAGGAAAACACAATTGAACAACAAAAACTATCATTTCATCCATAGAGTCCACTCAATTCATATTTAATCTGATGAGGCTGTCAGCTATTTAACACAACCATCCTCTTTTTTCTGGGTTTGGGACATCTATCAAAATTAATGAGGTGCCCAGACGAAAACTTGCCCAAAAATCAGGGAATGCATCTTTATGTCAAATAAGGTGTACATCACCATATAAATGTTCAAAATGGCTTCAAAAGAAGATAGTTCCTTTTATAGTTCTTGACATGCTGAACTCATAAAACACTTGAGTCCTCTTCCAGCAAATCCATCGTCCACCTCCATAAAGCAATGTCAACTTTACATACCAACATGTTAGCTAGCATATATTGAACCATTAATTCACCCTTGCAGCATTAAAACCAAGGTTGTAAGCATGCATTCAAGTAATGTTTAAATGAAAAAGGCC
Organism: Ilex paraguariensis; assembly: GCA_963454935.2. NCBI lineage: Eukaryota > Viridiplantae > Streptophyta > Magnoliopsida > Aquifoliales > Aquifoliaceae > Ilex > Ilex paraguariensis. The sequence continues at coordinate 528,931 of CAUOFW020009057.1, forward strand.
TCATATTACCTCATCAACTAATGACTTTATCTTTGAAGCAGTGTCTTTCTTCAGCTGCCTCTTCCTCTTTGCTCTAAGTTCTTCTGCAGTTCAAAAGTAATAGGGTGAGCCTTCCTGACATCGAATTCATCAGGCAGGAATGAAATAAGTACTGAGGAATCAGGAATACCAAAAATAACATTCCATCCAAAAATTACCAAAAATTTTTGTACTACCAAAAATTTTAGCAAGGAGTTTTTATTTATGTACTAAAAAGGTACTCCATTACCAAAAATTTCCTTATAGCCGCAAAAGCAGAATTAGTAGCAATTACAATTGTTCATAAATGTCTGGAATATCCTTCAGAAATAAGCAGAGTGCCTCACAATATATAGGGGAGAAAAAAGAATCTGTAATCAAAGGAGGAAGAAAGAAGAAAACAACTGAAAAAATGCATCTCTATTTGTGAAAATGTCAGAGCCATGAGGTGAAATCCAACTCTGGAGGGGAGAGATGGGGAGGGGGGATGGAAGATAGAGAAACTACTCACGGAAGGATCCAGTCAATGAAACAATAAATCCAGCGGGAAAGTAAAGATATCAATGCTACCACAGACCTTTTGCAGAATTTACTTGGCTAATAAGATACTCTCTTTCTTGAGAATCAAGCAATAATTGTTGGGCTTTAGCTAATGCTGCAGAAAAAGATAAAAATATATTTCAGTGAAGAGCTTAATGCAAAATTAAGGAAAGATTCAGAAAAGAGAAGCTTTTTGCACGATCCACCAAACCCAGCTAATCTAATAAATGCTGCATAAGAGAGTGGGAGGCCGCCTCTCCTCTATCTGGAGGTGCACACCCATTTAGGTGCATATGCGAAGGGGTAAAGAGAGAAGTCAATGGAGAACTACCTTTCAGTTCTCCATATATAATTAGGAACTTCATTTATGACTATGAGGAAACAAAAAATTAACAAGAGCAGATTATTGAAAGATAGCACTCAACTAGCATAAAACAGGCACCAAAGTGGGATCATGTATGCAAAGCACAAACATCACTTGCAGAGTACAATCAGAATGTCAAAATTTAGAATAAACCTTATGATTTATGCATCTTTATTTTTGGCTAATACGCACATGTAAGAATTACATCATAATAAGTAACACATTTACAATTCCCAAACATGTTTGGACTTTTTAAATGGGAGAGAACTTGATCAACTCAAAGATCATCAACAGAGGAATGTAACTGTTGTTGAAGAAATAAAACAAAAAAATTCCAATGTTTTTCTCCCCTTTGATTTTATTTATATCCTTGCATTTGAAGGATGTCACTCTTCAAGTAGAGTCATACACATCTGTATTTCAAGAAAAAAGGGATCTATGAAACAATTATAAAGTCGCGATTTCCACAAGCATGTATGGACGTAATAAAAACTCCAATGCAGACAATAAGTCACCAAAAAAAAAAAGATCTACACATCAACATAGCTGAGCACGAGGGAATCCAATGATGAGAAATCTGAGGTATGGAGCCTCCAAAGTAGCATTTAGCTATCACACTAACACTATGCTCTGCTTCTACTACCACGGTTTTGCCCTAAAAAATCAATCTGCCTTTCCCCACAACAGATAATAAAATTGGGAAAACAAGTCACGAACAATCCACAATTTCAAAGGAGTTGAAGAAATTCCCAACCAATAAAAATATCTGAAAATTTTTTTTTTTTTGATTAAGAAAGAAAAACTTAAATAGAAGAGGAAAGTGAGAAGTTCAATAGCATATGATTAACCAAGTCAGAATGTTAGTCACCTNAACTTTTTTTTTTGATTAAGAAAGAAAAACTTAAATAGAAGAGGAAAGTGAGAAGTTCAATAGCATATGATTAACCAAGTCAGAATGTTAGTCACCTCAGCCGAGCAAAAATTTGTGATGCCTAGCAGCCTCGTTAACAACAGGTAAACTCGGTAAGTTACATAGGGTGTAGTGTATGAAGGATACAAATGTTTGCACATTCTATTGTCCTTAATAGACCCACATCTACACAAAAATGCAACCTAGGAGAAAACGGGGATTTTTGTGACGACATATTGAAACAACCTAGGAAGCACGGACATTTTATTTTGGGCAAAGTATCGGTGTCAAACACTTCTCCGACATGGGCAAGCTAAAATGAGTGTTCAATTTTTTATTGTGAAATTTTTTTAGGACTTTTGGACACGCGGCCAACATGCTCATAAAATGTTGGGACACACAGGCGACATGCTAGGGATACATTTTGAGATTTATTTTTAAATTTTTTTAGAACTTTTTATATAATTTTATAATTAAGAGTTATTTTTGTAACTTTAAAGGAATATGAGTCACAATCATAATATAAAAGAAGTTATAATCATTACATTGAGCATATGACATGAATGTAATATAATTTTGGATACGAATACTAATTTATACACAAATAGAATAATATTTTAATATAAAATTAATATGAAAAAAATGAGGTTACAAAATTTGGACTCTTGGAAATTGATGAAAATTAGTAACTACTTTTATTTTATCACATGATTTTATATATATATATATATATATATATATATATATATAACGTATTGCCAACTTGTCTATGTCCTATTTTTTTGAAAAATTTAGTATCGACGTATCCATGTCGTATCGTATCTATGTTCCGTATCCGTGTTCATGCTTCTTAGGAAACAATAGTCCCCCTGTGTATGCATGCCAAAAGCATTCCTCAAAAACTACAAAAAACAAAATGCGATTACTGCTCCAAACACCAAACCACTATATCACCTCACTAGTCACTGCAGAAGGAAAACTTTTAATAATTAGGGTGGCAGTAAGATTCGAACACAAGACCTCCTACTCTGATACCATGTCAAACAATCATCTACTCCAANATAATAATTAGGGTGACAGTGAGATTCGAACACAAGACCTCCTACTCTGATACCATGTCAAACAATCATCTACTCCAAAAACTTAAACTTTTAGAGAGGATGTAACTCTATACTTCAACACAAACAATTGTCAAGATTTAAATCAATTCGAGTCTAAGTGGTGCTACTAAAACAAATTGTTCTAGCCCCCAAGTTGTGAAACCCGTTTGTACAACAGGTAACATAAAATTTAAAAAACAAAAAATAGAAAGATACACCGGCTTAAGATAAGTAAGAACAAAACATGCACTATACACACAAGCACATAACAGCAAGACCAACAGGGTGTATTTTATTCCAATATGGGAGAAACAAACATCAGTATCTCCAAGTAAGAAAAACAATTCTGATGCAATGATTTCCTCTACATGGTAAACTTCCACAGAATGACAGATAATTAATCATGGCAAAAAAATGTTATTGAAACTCTGGAGTGTACAAATCTCATGCCCAAGACCTCAAAATTATCCAAATAAAAGACAAAGCTACCCATTATACCATATTCCTTACCCAAGGACAACAAATAATGCAGAGACACACTTACCACCAAATGCCTCCTTTGCTTGTGGATGCTTGCACTTGTCAGGGTGAACCAGCAAAGATAACTACAAGACAATAAATGGCATTAAACATGTCGATGCATGATTGTATTATAAGATATCAGATCATCAACAAAACACTCATAATTAAGGAATTACCTTCCGATATTGCTTTTTCACTTCTTCAGGTGATGAATCAAACGGAAGGTTAAGATATTCAAAAGCATTTAACTTGAAGCATGAAAGAATCCTGCAGCATTTTGTATTTCCCCCATCAGTGGCAGCATATAGTAGCAGATAGTTAAAATAAAGGTAATTAAGAATTCGATACATCAGGTATGTGGTTTTTGAAAACTTATACTAAACTTGCAAAGAAGAAAAGACATACGTAGAAGAGTAAGAGAGAAAACAGGTCTACTTCTTTGATAACCTACAATAAGAAAAGACTAGACTACCCCTAATGATAAACAAGTATAAGTATAAATACAATCTTGACTGAGCTAGCCAACCTTGAACTACACTGACACGGAAATGAGAGAAGAAAGAGCTCGACCGATGCTACTATAGCCAAGCCTTACCTTCCTGCATATTCGACTAAGAGACAGAGGGACAGAGACGACTGGGTTGGACTGATTTGCTTAAGACCAGAATGCTAACTTAGTGATAGCGATAGCTTGTTAGAATTTCCCTCAAACCTCAGACAGTTTTGATACTCATAAATGTAATTAAATCCACCACATACACAACATTGATCACAATTCAACAAATTTCATTGAAAAAAACAGATAAAAGAGGTCAATTTCATACAATTAATTTAGGAAGAACAAGACATCTTTTATGTGATAAACATCTTTCATAAAACAATAATGATGAGAACATTGGTTGCTATCATCATTGGAGTGAAATGTGTCTTGTACAATATATGTTGAGTTGGTCTACAAGGCAACCATAGAACAGGTCATATTTTATACCAAATGACGTGCAATTAAGAAACAACATGCATAAAAATTAAGTGGAGCAAAAATAAGGATATTGAGATGAATGTATGATACCCAACACAAGATTCTTCTTAGATATTCCTTCTGCAGAACACGAAGCCACTGGTTGCGTCAACAGTGGTTCCAGAAGCAATACCCACCATGCACTCATCCCAAGCAAAAGACACGTCAATAGCATGAAGCGAAGGTCACACATAAAAGATTGAAGCAATGCTTCTTTCATTCCAAACGCCCGAATTCAAACACTTTTTTATTTGAGCATCTCTTGCTTGACCTGATCATTGTGCCAAGGGTTGGTGGTGCGCTATAACTAAACATATATTTTCTTTTTAGAAAAAAAATGATAGAAATTTGGAGTTACAACGGATCTTTATTTTGTTATGTCTTTTATCGTTTCGAAATGCCCCAAATTTAGCAAAAAAAGATAAGAAAGCTTTCGCGGGCAAATATTGACTCTTTTAATATCTATTTTAGTTGTTAGTTTGGCTAACCACGTTCATGAAATCCTTTTCCAGTCTTCTTCAGGAAGATTGACTTGACAAATCAAGCATTGAACTGGTGAACTATTTCAGAATATAGAAATGCTGAAAACGAAGAAGGTCAATTTGCTCTTGAACAGAGTTGGTCTGGTTATAAGAAAATGGAGTTAGATTCGGCCAAGAATAACCTTGACAAACTTCTGCTTTCTGAAGAAAGATTCTGGAATAAAAAATCAAGAGCTTGATTGCCTCACTTCGCTAGTTAGAGTTGTGCTCTTCTGAAGTTGAATGAGTGTGCAATAGACAATAGAGGTTAAAAAAATATATTCCTAAAAGAGTAAAAGTAGTACCAATAGGAGATAAATTAAGGAATAATCAACTTTGCTGGTTGAACTTAAGAGATATTTATAAAAAAAATTATTATGTCAGTAGTAAGAACAATGGATACGATATCTTTTTACATAATACCAATAAAGGAAGAGAGTGGGTTGGTGTCCTTTCCCTTTACTTGTAATTATTAGCATGTTTTCTTTCATTTAAGTAGTTAACCACCAATAACTTCTCCTCTACCACATTTAACCACCTAAATTTATCTATTCTAATCGCTTCCCATTTCTATATTTTTCTCCTCCTCCATGCACTCGGTACTGTGTGTGCACGACCCCTAATTTTACATAATGCGAGAGCTCAAGTAAACCAAAATTAACTTTATATAAAATTGTGTAAAAGGATATTATATTGTGATGTAACATCAAATATGAGCCTTGATAATCATCCACAATACTGAAACAGGATTCATGAAGCAGATCACAAATTTTTAGTATAAGACTTTGTTATACGATTAGTCGATAACTATTTATCAAGCATAGAGGGAGAAATGCTGTGAAAAGCATGCCTAGGCACAGGCAAATTGCACCTAAAGCGACTTACAAGGCAATTTCATGCAGCCACAACCAAGGCGCACGAGACATGTGCCTCAGGCTTAAGTCCAAGGCATTTGAGGCTTGAATTTTCTTTTCGTTAGTCATATATTTTGGGAGATTCAACTATTAACTTCAATTGCAATACTCGATATGCATAACACCGATAAATTTAATATTTTATATTAATGAATAAATAACTACCATTCAAGTTTAATTGTAAGATGTAATATTAAAGAATTTTTACTGCTAAATAGAGAAATATTGTAGAAATAAAATTTAAAATAAAGTATTACCGTAAGTTTAAAACTAACTAAGTGATTAGGTTCACTATTATAATATTATTTACCCAACTATTAATCATAAAAACTTATCCAAATCTAACCAAAACAGGATAGTTTGTCCAAAGAGAATGCTACTTGGACAAAAAAAATTACCAACATTTGCTGACTCTCAACATTTGATTTAATTGTGAGTACCAGTATTTATTGGAATTCATTACCTATTCAATGGTTGTGATGGAGGGAGTCAACAAAAAATGTCAATATTTTGTGTCCAAATATCATTTCTCCTATCCAAAACACAATAGATTGATGTTCATATCTACAGTTTTTTGACTCTTTATTTGAAGAGAAAAAGAGAGAGAAGAAGAAGAAACAGTTGGGGATGAACTGTGTTTGTCATCGTGTCGATGATTGGAGGAAAGGATTGCGGCTCTACCTTCTACACTGGCAAAACGAAGTCGAAGACGACAAAGTTAAATATGAAGAAGGAAAAGGCTGCAATTCTCAAATGATTTTACTAGTATGTGTCACAAATAATCTCAATTTCATCTTTTGTTTGTGCAATTGCAAAAAGGGTTGTAATTTTGGGTTGAATAGTTGAAAAATTGAATGGAGATTTTTGTGATTTAGGGTTAAATGTGTGGCTATGCAATTTTGTGCTTTCTTTCTATCCATCTTTTTTTTCTTTTTCTTTTTCAACGTCTGCACAACGATGTTAAGATCTCAGTTCAAATTCTACAAATCTTGGGGATTCTTTTGAACTAGGTCTATGTCAAACATATTAATTCGTCCTAAATCAGAAAATTTATTTCATAAATTCGTGGATTCTATTATCTTAATGCACAATTTTGGTTAGTCAAATTCACCGAACTAATGAATCAAGCACGTGGATTTGCTTAGTCGAGTTCGCGAATTCGTAAACTTGAATCCGCGAATTCGATAATTTGAATGTGTGAATTCATGGCGAATTCGCTCTGAAAACACGGAGAAATAGAGCGCCAATCATTCTGGACGAATCGTGCAACTCAAGGTAGACACCCATCTCAATAAACTACATAGAAAAAATAAAATATATCATACATTGTATTTTTCGACAAAAAATTAATTTCATATAAAAACAATTATAGAGTGTTTCTTCACAGCTAGAGATATACTGTAGAAATCAACAAATGGATACTACACTTCCTCCCATTGAAAAAACTAGTCAAAATCTAAATGTTTTTAGTTGTAAGAATTAAAAATACTACCATGTTAATCTAAAAAGCACAGACACTTCATTTTTGCCCGTGTGTTGGTGTCAAACACGTTTCAAATACATGTCGGTCACGAAAAAATGAGTGTCCAATTTTTTTATTGTTGAATTTTTTTCCTAACATGTTTTGGACAAGATGGGGCATGCGGGCAACATACTCAAGACATGTTTAAGGATGACAGTGAACTAGGTACAAATGAGTATTCGTTCAAACCCGCTTCGTTTGGACCGAGAATGGACTATACGCGAGATACCCATATAAACCCGTGTGGGAATGAAGACCGGGATGAACTGATACTTACCCCCGCCCCCTTTACCTGTTATTATTATGAATATTTTATATCTATATCTATATATATACATGTTGCTGTGAATACAAATCTACATATTATTAAATAATTTTTTCTTTTAAAAATTATTTTGTTTTTTGATTTTTTTCATATTTTTTGCTTGTAAAAGTATAAATCTTTATATTTTTATGTTTTTTTTATGTTGGATTATGTTACGTTACATTATATTGTATGGTATGATGTTGTGTTGGATTTTCGTGAGAGACAAATTTTTAATTATATTATGTTGAATTATGTTATAGACGAAGTTTTAATTATATTATGTTGAATTATATTGTAGATGACAAGCTTTTAATTATGTTATGATATTCTATAATTATGTTAGATTATTTAAAATGTTAGATTTATTTAAAATTTTGTATTATGTTGGCTTAAGATTAGGCTAGGGCGGATAAGGTGGATGGGGGTGGGGATTACAAATTTAAGTACGGACGGGAATGGGGTGAAAAGTATACCCGTTAATAGGGGTGGACCGGGAATGAACAACGTGTTTTTAAGCAAGTACAGGGATAGAAACTACACCCCCGTCCCGCTTCGGTCTACTGCTATCCCAATACACGTTAAGGCCATGCAGTCGACACACTGGGGACGCTTTGATNGGATAAGGTGGATGGGGGTGGGGATTACAAATTTAAGTACGGACGGGAATGGGGTGAAAAGTATACCCGTTAATAGGGGTAGACCGGGAATGAACAGCGTGTTTTTAAGCAAGTACAGGGATAGAAACTACACCCCCACCCCGCTTCGGTCCACTGCTATCCCAATACACGTTAAGGCCATGCAGTCGACACACTGGGGACGCTTTGATNCTATTAATCATAAAAACTTATCCAAATCTAACCAAAACAGGATAGTTTGTCCAAAGAGAATGCTACTTGGACAAAAAAAATTACCAACATTTGCTGACTCTCAACATTTGATTTAATTGTGAGTACCAGTATTTATTGGAATTCATTACCTATTCAATGGTTGTGATGGAGGGAGTCAACAAAAAATGTCAATATTTTGTGTCCAAATATCATTTCTCCTATCCAAAACACAATAGATTGATGTTCATATCTACAGTTTTTTGACTCTTTATTTGAAGAGAAAAAGAGAGAGAAGAAGAAGAAACAGTTGGGGATGAACTGTGTTTGTCATCGTGTCGATGATTGGAGGAAAGGATTACGGCTCTACCTTCTACACTGGCAAAACGAAGTCGAAGACGACAAAGTTAAATATGAAGAAGGAAAAGGCTGCAATTCTCAAATGATTTTACTAGTATGTGTCACAAATAATCTCAATTTCATCTTTTGTTTGTGCAATTGCAAAAAGGGTTGTAATTTTGGGTTGAATAGTTGAAAAATTGAATGGAGATTTTTGTGATTTAGGGTTAAATGTGTGGCTATGCAATTTTGTGCTTTCTTTCTATCCATCTTTTTTTTCTTTTTCTTTTTCAACGTCTGCACAACGATGTTAAGATCTCAGTTCAAATTCTACAAATCTTGGGGATTCTTTTGAACTAGGTCTATGTCAAACATATTAATTCGTCCTAAATCAGAAAATTTATTTCATAAATTCGTGGATTCTATTATCTTAATGCACAATTTTGGTTAGTCAAATTCACCGAACTAATGAATCAAGCACGTGGATTTGCTTAGTCGAGTTCGCGAATTCGTAAACTTGAATCCGCGAATTCGATAATTTGAATGTGTGAATTCATGGCGAATTCGCTCTGAAAACACGGAGAAATAGAGCGCCAATCATTCTGGACGAATCGTGCAACTCAAGGTAGACACCCATCTCAATAAACTACATAGAAAAAATAAAATTTATCATACATTGTATTTTTCGACAAAAAAATAATTTCATATAAAAACAATTATAGAGTGTTTCTTCACAGCTAGAGATATACTGTAGAAATCAACAAATGGATACTACACTTCCTCCCATTGAAAAAACTAGTCAAAATCTAAATGTTTTTAGTTGTAAGAATTAAAAATACTACCATGTTAATCTAAAAAGCACAGACACTTCATTTTTGCCCGTGTGTTGGTGTCAAACACGTTTCAAATACATGTCGGTCACGAAAAAATGAGTGTCCAATTTTTTTATTGTTGAATTTTTTTCCTAACATGTTTTGGACAAGATGGGGCATGCGGGCAACATACTCAAGACATGTTTAAGGATGACAGTGAACTAGGTACAAATGAGTATTCGTTCAAACCCGCTTCGTTTGGACCGAGAATGGACTATACGCGAGATACCCATATAAACCCGTGTGGGAATGAAGACCAGGATGAACTGATACTTACCCCCGCCCCGTTTACCTGTTATTATTATGAATATTTTATATCTATATCTATATATATACATGTTGCTGTGAATACAAATCTACATATTATTAAATAATTTTTTCTTTTAAAAATTATTTTGTTTTTTGATTTTTTTCATATTTTTTGCTTGTAAAAGTATAAATCTTTATATTTTTATGTTTTTTTATGTTGGATTATGTTACGTTACATTATATTGTATGGTATGATGTTGTGTTGGATTTTCGTGAGAGACAAATTTTTAATTATATTATGTTGAATTATGTTATAGACGAAGTTTTAATTATATTATGTTGAATTATATTGTAGATGACAAGCTTTTAATTATGTTATGATATTCTATAATTATGTTAGATTATTTAAAATGTTAGATTTATTTAAAATTTTGTATTATGTTGGCTTAAGATTAGGCTAGGGCGGATAAGGTGGATGGGGGTGGGGATTACAAATTTAAGTACGGACGGGAATGGGGTGAAAAGTATACCCGTTAATAGGGGTAGACCGGGAATGAACAGCGTGTTTTTAAGCAAGTACAGGGATAGAAACTACACCCCCACCCCGCTTCGGTCCACTGCTATCCCAATACACGTTAAGGCCATGCAGTCGACACACTGGGGACGCTTTGATTTCAAAATTTTGAGAACTGTTTATATAATTTTATAATTAGGAGTTATTTTTGTAATTTTAAAGAAATATGAGTCAAAGTCATAATATAAAAGGAGATATAATCACTACATTGAACATATGGCATAAATGTAATATAATTTTAGATACAAATACGAGTTTATATACAAATGAAATAAACTTTTAATATGAAAGTANACATGAATGTAATATAGTTTTAGATACAAATACGAGTTTATATACAAATGAAATAAACTTTTAATATGAAAGTAATGTAAGAAGGGTTACAAAATTAGAGATCTTTGAAGTTGATGAAAATTAGTGTTATGAAGTGGGTTTAGCAAATCCCTAACATGTCCGTGTCCTAGTTTTTTGAAAAATTGTGTCGTGACGTATCCGTGTCTGTGATTCTTTGCTGTTAATTAAGCAGAGACTAGATTTATTTTGGCATAGAGGTGGACAAAAAACGGATAAATTACTTCCATGCACAGTTCTGCGACAAAGAGTTTTCTTAAAGGTTTTTAAGGGATTAGTGTTTTTGTACGAGTTAGGCAGTAAAATCGTGAAAAAATAATAACACTTTGGAATATGGTGTTATTCTATTGAGTGCCCATTGGGATGTGATACAATTTAGTGACTTTCCGATTGCCAAGAGTGGATTGTTATGTAACGACTAGGATCAAAGGATATAGAGTAAAAAGGTATTTTATTAGATTGAATGGGTGGTCCACATATAGTCCTTGTCAATGTAAAGAATATTTCTATATTATTTTTTTAATTGGAAACAAAACTATCATTTCATAGAAAGTGATAAAAGTATATAAATTATGGACAAGAAATCCACCGAGAAAACAAAACAAAAACAAATAAAACAACACAAAACAAAACAATAAAATAGCAAAAGTTAGCCACTAGAATAACTTTACAGTTTGTATTGGACGTCTGATAACATAATTCCATTAAACTCCTGAGTGACCATCGCCCCATAAAGAATCCAAAAAACTTTATTCTATCTAATAGCAATTCCTTTTCCTCCTCCTTTCTTAAAAAAATTTACGATTCTTCTCTATCCATACAACCCAAAAAATAGCCAAACTTGCACAACTCCCTAAAATAAAAGCTTTTTTTCCATTTCCAAAACCATCAAAGCACATCACCAGAAGAGAAGCACGATTAAATGGCATTACCCATGCCATATCTGCCTCCACCAACAATCTATCCCACAAGAAATGAGTAGTATGAGTAATGAAGGAATAAATGATCAACACTCTCCCAGTTATTCTTGGAGAAGTATAAGTGTTTGACCTTTTCTTTTGTAACAGATCACAAGATTCACCTTTACTTGAACAATCATCCTAGCAAACATGCAATGTAAACCAGTTCATAAGGTAGGAATCCCTCCTCTAATTATCCAGAAAGGAAACTACTCACTCATGACGTTGAAATTAAAGCAAAGCATTGAAAAAGATATAATTAAATTCAAGAAATAAAGATTGACTGTAAAATAAATATGAACTTGAATATAAAAGTACCTTGTATTGAAGAATTGCAATAACATTGATTATACTTAATTAAATTGACTTGAAATTGGAGAACAATACTCTTAAACTAAAGACAAAGTAGTAAAACTAAGGTATGGTTGCTAGAGAAACTAAGGATTGACAAGTCCAAGGAAATTGAGTCAAGCAATGAAAGAAGAGAACAACACACTAGAACATCGTGGTCATTTAGATTGCAGAAGAAATTCAACTTTCACCCCCTATGAGAAAAAGAAGAAGAACAATACACTCTAGCAATTAGCAACAACAGCATGATAAGACCTTGACAACCTAAAGAGACAAGGATATTGTAGAGCCAAAGACGACTCACCAATCCAAGCACTAGAGTCTCATCCATTGGAATGGATTCCAGACTTATTTTTAATAATAGAACGTCATAAAGAATCAAACTCTAATGAAACCTCCAAAGCCACTTTTCCAATAATTCCACATCCCTCTTAGTCAAGTTGCCTATAGTCAACCCCCCTTTTGCTTTAGACTTTGACACTATATCCCNCGAGAATGGACTATACGCGAGATACCCATATAAACCCGTGTGGAAATGAAGACCGGGATGAACTGATACTTACCCCCGCCCCCTTTACCTGTTATTATTATGAATATTTTATATCTATATCTATATATATACATGTTGCTNTGAGAATGGACTATACGCGAGATACCCATATAAACCCGTGTGGGAATGAAGACCAGGATGAACTGATACTTACCCCCGCCCCGTTTACCTGTTATTATTATGAATATTTTATATCTATATCTATATATATACATGTTGCTGTGAATACAAATCTACATATTATTAAATAATTTTTTCTTTTAAAAATTATTTTGTTTTTTGATTTTTTTCATATTTTTTGCTTGTAAAAGTATAAATCTTTATATTTTTATGTTTTTTTTATGTTGGATTATGTTACGTTACATTATATTGTATGGTATGATGTTGTGTTGGATTTTCGTGAGAGACAAATTTTTAATTATATTATGTTGAATTATGTTATAGACGAAGTTTTAATTATATTATGTTGAATTATATTGTAGATGACAAGCTTTTAATTATGTTATGATATTCTATAATTATGTTAGATTATTTAAAATGTTAGATTTATTTAAAATTTTGTATTATGTTGGCTTAAGATTAGGCTAGGGCGGATAAGGTGGATGGGGGTGGGGATTACAAATTTAAGTACGGACGGGAATGGGGTGAAAAGTATACCCGTTAATAGGGGTAGACCGGGAATGAACAGCGTGTTTTTAAGCAAGTACAGGGATAGAAACTACACCCCCACCCCGCTTCGGTCCACTGCTATCCCAATACACGTTAAGGCCATGCAGTCGACACACTGGGGACGCTTTGATTTCAAAATTTTGAGAACTGTTTATATAATTTTATAATTAGGAGTTATTTTTGTAATTTTAAAGAAATATGAGTCAAAGTCATAATATAAAAGGAGATATAATCACTACATTGAACATATGGCATAAATGTAATATAATTTTAGATACAAATACGAGTTTATATACAAATGAAATAAACTTTTAATATGAAAGTAATGTAAGAAGGGTTACAAAATTAGAGATCTTTGAAGTTGATGAAAATTAGTGTTATGAAGTGGGTTTAGCAAATCCCTAACATGTCCGTGTCCTAGTTTTTTGAAAAATTGTGTCGTGACGTATCCGTGTCTGTGATTCTTTGCTGTTAATTAAGCAGAGACTAGATTTATTTTGGCATAGAGGTGGACAAAAAACGGATAAATTACTTCCATGCACAGTTCTGCGACAAAGAGTTTTCTTAAAGGTTTTTAAGGGATTAGTGTTTTTGTACGAGTTAGGCAATAAAATCGTGAAAAAATAATAACACTTTGGAATATGGTGTTATTCTATTGAGTGCCCATTGGGATGTGATACAATTTAGTGACTTTCCGATTGCCAAGAGTGGATTGTTATGTAACGACTAGGATCAAAGGATATAGAGTAAAAAGGTATTTTATTAGATTGAATGGGTGGTCCACATATAGTCCTTGTCAATGTAAAGAATATTTCTATATTATTTTTTTAATTGGAAACAAAACTATCATTTCATAGAAAGTGATAAAAGTATATAAATTATGGACAAGAAATCCACCGAGAAAACAAAACAAAAACAAATAAAACAACACAAAACAAAACAATAAAATAGCAAAAGTTAGCCACTAGAATAACTTTACAGTTTGTATTGGACGTCTGATAACATAATTCCATTAAACTCCTGAGTGACCATCGCCCCATAAAGAATCCAAAAAACTTTATTCTATCTAATAGCAATTCCTTTTCCTCCTCCTTTCTTAAAAAAATTTACGATTCTTCTCTATCCATACAACCCAAAAAATAACCAAACTTGCACAACTCCCTAAAATAAAAGCTTTTTTTCCATTTCCAAAACCGTCAAAGCACATCACCAGAAGAGAAGCACGATTAAATGGCATTACCCCTGCCATATCTGCCTCCACCAACAATCTATCCCACAAGAAATGAGTAGTATGAGTAATGAAGGAATAAATGATCAACACTCTCCCAGTTATTCTTGGAGAAGTATAAGTGTTTGACCTTTTCTTTTGTAACAGATCACAAGATTCACCTTTCCTTGAACAATCATCCTAGCAAGCATGCAATGTAAACCAGTTCATAAGGTAGGAATCCCTCCTCTAATTATCCAGAAAGGAAACTACTCACTCATGACGTTGAAATTAAAGCAAAGCATTGAAAAAGATATAATTAAATTCAAGAAATAAAGATTGACTGTAAAATAAATATGAACTTGAATATAAAAGTACCTTGTATTGAAGAATTGCAATAACATTGATTATACTTAATTAAATTGACTTGAAATTGGAGAACAATACTCTTAAACTAAAGACAAAGTAGTAAAACTAAGGTATGGTTGCTAGAGAAACTAAGGATTGACAAGTCCAAGGAAATTGAGTCAAGCAATGAAAGAAGAGAACAACACACTAGAACATCGTGGTCATTTAGATTGCAGAAGAAATTCAACTTTCACCCCCTATGAGAAAAAGAAGAAGAACAATACACTCTAGCAATTAGCAACAACAGCATGATAAGACCTTGACAACCTAAAGAGACAAGGATATTGTAGAGCCAAAGACGACTCACCAATCCAAGCACTAGAGTCTCATCCATTGGAATGGATTCCAGACTTATTTTTAATAATAAATCGTCATAAAGAATCAAACTCTAATGAAACCTCCAAAGCCACTTTTCCAATAATTCCACATCCCTCTTAGTCAAGTTGCCTATAGTCAACCCCCCTTTTGCTTTAGACTTTGACACTATATCCCACCTAACAAGATTGTCTGCCTTTACTTNGTTTTTTGATTTTTTTCATATTTTTGGCTTGTAAAAGTATAAATCTTTATATTTTTATGTTTTTTTATGTTGGATTATGTTACGTTACATTATATTGTATGGTATGATGTTGTGTTNCCTTCTCCACTACCTTCCTATAAAAAATCTCTCATCAATTTTTCTAAAAATTTAGCCACCTATTTTGACAACTTAAAAATTGACATAAAATAAGTAGAAATACTAACCACTCAAAGTAAGTCTCCCAAGCCAAGANACTTCTCCACTACCTTCCTATAAAAAATCTCTCATCAATTTTTCTAAAAATTTAGCCACCTATTTTGACAACTTAAATATTGACATAAAATAAGTAGAAATACTAACCACTCAAAGTAAGTCTCCCAAGCCAAGACAAAAAATTCTTCTTCATCCATCCAATCATTTTTACACTCGCTCAACAGTTAGNTAATAGCAATTCCTTTTCCTCCTCCTTCCTTAAAAAAATTTACGATTCTTCTCTATCCATACAACCCAAAAAATAACCAAACTTGCACAACTCCCTAAAATAAAAGCTTTTTTTCCATTTCCAAAACCGTCAAAGCACATCACCAGAAGAGAAGCACGATTAAATGGCATTACCCCTGCCATATCTGCCTCCACCAACAATCTATCCCACAAGAAATGAGTAGTATGAGTAATGAAGGAATAAATGATCAACACTCTCCCAGTTATTCTTGGAGAAGTATAAGTGTTTGACCTTTTCTTTTGTAACAGATCACAAGATTCACCTTTCCTTGAACAATCATCCTAGCAAGCATGCAATGTAAACCAGTTCATAAGGTAGGAATCCCTCCTCTAATTATCCAGAAAGGAAACTACTCACTCATGACGTTGAAATTAAAGCAAAGCATTGAAAAAGATATAATTAAATTCAAGAAATAAAGATTGATTGTAAAATAAATATGAACTTGAATATAAAAGCACCTTGTATTGAAGAATTGCAATAACATTGATTATACTTAATTAAATTGACTTGAAATTGGAGAACAATACTCTTAAACTAAAGACAAAGTAGTAAAACTAAGGTATGGTTGCTAGAGAAACTAAGGATTGACAAGTCCAAGGAAATTGAGTCAAGCAATGAAAGAAGAGAACAACACACTAGAACATCGTGGTCATTTAGATTGCAGAAGAAATTCAACTTTCACCCCCTATGAGAAAAAGAAGAAGAACAATACACTCTAGCAATTAGCAACAACAGCATGATAAGACCTTGACAACCTAAAGAGACAAGGATATTGTAGAGCCAAAGACGACTCACCAATCCAAGCACTAGAGTCTCATCCATTGGAATGGATTCCAGACTTATTTTTAATAATAGAACGTCATAAAGAATCAAACTCTAATGAAACCTCCAAAGCCACTTTTCCAATAATTCCACATCCCTCTTAGTCAAGTTGCCTATAGTCAACCCCCCTTTTGCTTTAGACTTTGACACTATATCCCACCTAACAAGATTGTCTGCCTTTACTTCTCCACTACCTTCCTATAAAAAATCTCTCATCAATTTTTCTAAAAATTTAGCCACCTATTTTGACAACTTAAATATTGACATAAAATAAGTAGAAATACTAACCACTCAAAGTAAGTCTCCCAAGCCAAGACAAAAAATTCTTCTTCATCCATCCAATCATTTTTACACTCGCTCAACAGTTAGATTCCAAAAATTGAGAGCCAAGGATTATCCACTCCCTAAAGGAAGCCCCAAATATTTTAATGGTTATGCACTCACTTTACAACCCTTTGCCCAATCTTACTTCTATCAACATATTAACCTTCAACCCCAATATTAGGCTAAAAATCCTCACACTACCAACCAAATTCTGATATTTATTCTCATCCACTAGCAAGAAAAATATGGTATTATCTGCAAGCTAAAGGTGAGAAGCATTAATCCTTTCATTACCCACAATGAAACCTTCCACTAGATTGTACTCCATGCCTATATCCACCAATCTACTTAACCCATCCACCACTATAGTAAAAAAAACAAGGACAAGAGGGTCTTATTGCTTCAAACCCCTAGTTGCATTAAACCTTCCACTCGGCTTGCCATTTAAAATCACCAAAAAATCCATAGAAGATAATTATCCCTTGATCCATCTTTTCCATCTACTCCCAAAACCTTTAACTCTAACACAAAATCTAAAAAATCTCGATCGACATGATCATATGCCTTTTCAAAATTAATTTTAAACACCACCCCTTCCTTGTGTTTCATCCTATAATCCTCAACCACTTCATTAGTCACCAAAGACACCATCAAAAATTTGTCTCCCTATAACAAAAGCACTTTGATTTTTAGAAAATATATACACAAAAATCACCCCCAACATCAAAGATAACATCTTTGCTAGAATCTTGAAATCACCAATTTTCAAAGAATTTTACTTTTAAGAGAATAAACAAATAAAGGTAGTATTAGTGTTCACATTCACCATACCATTATTAAAAAATTCTCAAAATTTTTATTGAGGGGTGAAGTTTATACACTAACACGATTTTAACAGTACTAAAATACCTATACTCGGGGATTCCAAAAAATTCAAGGGGGCCATGGCCGGCCTAGGCCATACTTGCGCTCCGCCATTGCCCATAAAGAGTTGCTGAGAGGTTCCATATTGCAGAGCCAAAGGGCAACACTTATATAAGTGATAGTTGTATGTCACGTCGTCTCTTCCCCACTGCATTGAAGAATACCTATGCACTATATTCTGATTCACTGATAAGAAAGAGAGCTGGGGTGGGAGTCTACGATGTGATACTAAAGTATGATCCGAGGAGATACATGCTAACTGTGGATAAGAAGCAAAAACCTTAGGAGGGCTTATCATTGCCTCCATATTCTTACAAACATATANGACAAAAAATTCTTCTTCATCCATCCAATCATTTTTACACTCGCTCAACAGTTAGATTCCAAAAATTGAGAGCCAAGGATTACCCACTCCCTAAAGGAAGCCCCAAATATTTTAATGGTTATGCACTCACTTTACAACCCTTTGCCCAATCTTACTTCTATCAACATATTAACCTTCAACCCCAATATTAGGCTAAAAATCCTCACACTACCAACCAAATTCTGATATTTATTCTCATCCACTAGCAAGAAAAATATGGTATTATCTGCAAGCTAAAGGTGAGAAGCATTAATCCTTTCATTACCCACAATGAAACCTTCCACTAGATTGTACTCCATGCCTATATCCACCAATCTACTTAACCCATCCACCACTATAGTAAAAAAAACAAGGACAAGAGGGTCTTATTGCTTCAAACCCCTAGTTGCATTAAACCTTCCACTCGGCTTGCCATTTAAAATCACCAAAAAATCCATAGAAGATAATTATCCCTTGATCCATCTTTTCCATCTACTCCCAAAACCTTTAACTCTAACACAAAATCTAAAAAATCTCGATCGACATGATCATATGCCTTTTCAAAATTAATTTTAAACACCACCCCTTCCTTGTGTTTCATCCTATAATCCTCAACCACTTCATTAGTCACCAAAGACACCATCAAAAATTTGTCTCCCTGTAACAAAAGCACTTTGATTTTTAGAAAATATATACACAAAAATCACCCCCAACATCAAAGATAACATCTTTGCTAGAATCTTGAAATCACCAATTTTCAAAGAATTTTACTTTTAAGAGAATAAACAAATAAAGGTAGTATTAGTGTTCACATTCACCATACCATTATTAAAAAATTCTCAAAATTTTTATTGAGGGGTGAAGTTTATACACTAACACGATTTTAACAGTACTAAAATACCTATACTCGGGGATTCCAAAAAATTCAAGGGGGCCATGGCCGGCCTAGGCCATACTTGCGCTCCGCCATTGCCCATAAAGAGTTGTTGAGAGGTTCCATATTGCAGAGCCAAAGGGCAACACTTATATAAGTGATAGTTGTATGTCACGTCGTCTCTTCCCCACTGCATTGAAGAATACCTATGCACTATATTCTGATTCACTGATAAGAAAGAGAGCTGGGGTGGGAGTCTACGATGTGATACTAAAGTATGATCCGAGGAGATACATGCTAACTGTGGATAAGAAGCAAAAACCTTAGGAGGGCTTATCATTGCCTCCATATTCTTACAAACATATAGTAGATACTGGACAATCTTAAAAAAAGAAAAAAAAAGGAGACTGAGAGTTCGATAGAAAGATATAAGAGATAAATGTGGACAGAGCACCGACCTCAAACCTACCGGTTAAACCTATTATTGTAAAGTTTCTCGTGGAAGTATTTCATTAAAGTCATTCATGTCTGCTGATTTCCGCTCATTTGGTTCCCTTAATTTGGACATTCTCAATTGTATATGAGTAAGTGACGACGCCTTACCTTGTTCCTCATTGGTAGACCCCAAGAGATAGTGGTGTTTCAATATGTCTTTCACCTTAAATAATAGTAGGAGTATATTGTTTTTCAGAATACTCCATGGCTTTAGTAGTAAAATAAAATCCAAGTATAAAAACGATTTTCCTCTTTTTTGCTATGTTTATCTATTTTGTTACATTCCTTTTATTAGAGAATCAACGGTGGACCGTGCCTAAAGATATTTTGTAACATAAAAAAAAATCAAGTAGAAAGTTGAACTCTTTCAAATAACCAATCAAATAAATAAAGAAAAATGAAATTGATAACAATTAGTGATCTACACAAATCAAATCTAACCAATTCAAATGGACCATCAGATCATCCCATATATGTAAGATTGAAATTGATGCAAAAACATCTAAATTCGATTTGTTCCAAAATATAAAAGTATTTTTTTAGCAACAACTTTATTGCCTAAGAATTCTATTGACTAGATATATACCATACAAAGAAAGAGAGAATAGAAAGGGGGCAATCACACTAGCATGAGAAAGGGGTGAAATTTTGGAAGTTGGGACAATGAAATTCAAGGAGAGTCTTTTTATTGTTGGATCAATTCCGAGTTAGTTAATCATAGAGCAATCTATTTTATTATATAGACAGAATGACAACCCTTCAAAGATGCATAAAAAATAATGAAAATTCAATAGCAATTTGAGCACTCTTTTGCCCTCCTCCTCATCCACCTCATATGGCCAAAGGGAATTGAAAGATTGACTGGAGGTCAACCTCTTCAATCTTATGTTCTCTTTAATAGTTGTTGTACTTGTAATTTCATTGATGCCTCCCTCTTACTTTGAACCTACGGCTAGTTGGTTCTCCTTGAAATGCTTTGAGGCGCAATAATTGACTAGACATCAAGGGGTTATTTCAATGCGGGTTGCGAGAGCAATAACAAATTGAAACAAACTCTAAATACTAGATATGAGCTCAAAAAACCAGTGATCAAGGTTGCCGGCGAGACCATGGAGGATAAGCTTCCTTGTTGAGAAGAAAACAACCAGAATCACCAGCTAAGGCCCCAAAATGACCGTTCATTGATTTCTTCTTTCATTTGTCCACCTTGCTACTTATGGTTTGAAATCAAGACTCGTTTTGAGGACAAATTTTTTATTTCTATCACAATGAAAAACCTTTAGCTCTTTTCTTANCTCACTGATTTCTTCTTTCATTTGTCCACCTTGCTACTTATGGTTTGAAATCAAGACTCATTTTGAGGACAAATTTTTTATTTCTATCACAATGAAAAACCTTTAGCTCTTTTCTTAACGTAAAGAGAATTAAATCTAAAGTTAAGTTCATAGAGGTCTTGTTCAACCTACTTGCTAAAATGTTGCATGTATTGTGTGATACGTTTTGCAATGAAAAATGATACAATTCATTAACTTGTATCACTGCATGGTACAACACACCATACTTTTTCATATGACATTTTTCTATAAAATGAAAACATGATGTGCCCAAGATTTTTCTTTGAAAATTTTTTACTCTAAACAATGAAAGTACAACGTTTAGCAAGACTATATTTTAGCCAAAACAGTGAAACGACATTGTATCATATATGTTATTCTTTTTGTTTTGTTTCAATCTCAACCAGACAAAGCCCGCAAGTTTTCATTCTTCTTCAGACAAACAAAACCCGATATATTTAGATCTCTGTCACGAATACGAAAGGTTGTCTTGCTTTCGATTTCTATTGCAAACATGTATGGCACGAAATGAAAAATGAATTCAAATAAATTTTATTTATTTTGGATGCTATATATTTACATATTATTGGCATGTATACTATCAATATATTTGTTATATGATGCATTACTTTTGGAAAACAATTCGCATTGTGGTACACCTTTTGAAAACTTTATATTAAAAATCATAATCCAAAATATGATATCCTGTTAAGTAGGGTTAAGGTATCATAATCAATTTAAATCAGCATCCCTTACTCTCGTTGCCATCCTCACTACACGCAATAAACAAAATATCTACTCTTTTCTCACTTTCCTATTCTTCATCACTTGTATTGATCTTTGCTTCAATTTTAGGTTTGGCAAGACACATGTCTACCTTGAGTCCTCACAAAGGAGGAGAAAACAAATGAAAGCCAACATGGAATGTCACGATTGACATAGAATGTCGAAGATCACAACTTCAAATTAATATCTTCATCAATAATCCCTAGAAAATAACCTTTTTTATGGCGAATAATCATGTAAGCCAATTGTCAAAGTGGACTCCACGCAATTTGATAGCACTGCATAAGGTAGTCAAACAATGCCCGATATCTCTCCACTTAATGTTGCTGACTATGTCCCAAGTAATTTCAGCATCATATGTTCAAGTAACGAAAGCAGGCTCTCTGAATGCAGAAGTAAGACGGGGTGCATCTAATCCTCCTCAAACCCTACAGTAACAGGAGCCTTATTCACTAGGTTGCACGCTTTTTAGAATAATTCTTGGACCTCATACAGGCATTTCAAGACGATATATCAGCAAGAACGTTTCAATAGCTGACACAATGAATCCCCATTGCTACTCCCTCCTTACTTAATAAAGCATCCTAAGTGAAATGAAATTCTGAAAATTCTTTGTCCACTTCTCAAATAATACACTACATGGATCATTTTAAACAGATGATTTCCTCTAACTTCAACAAAACCACCCATATAGTTCTCATTCTTTCCTTTCTCCACCATAATTCCTTTTCCTTTCTTTCTCCATCATTGAATTTTTCCCACTTCTAATTTTTTATCCCTTCTAAATCTCCCTCTTTTCCGCATCCACCCTCACATTTTTTCACTTATAATTTTTTTTATCCTTCTAAATCTCCCTAATATTTCAGTTTCCTTACACAACAATTCATTNTAATACAACACAAATCTTTAGTAAGCTCTAACATACACACAAGCACCTATATAAGACCTGTACATGTTCTAGAACTACATACATACTCTTTGTTTTTTCAAAAGAAAAAAAGATACATCAATAACAAAATTTTAAAAAAAAACCCTATTATAAATCAAGAAGAGAAATGAACTGAAGAACCACAAAAAAATCATAATCCAAAATATGATATCTTGTTAAGTAGGGTTAAGGTATCATAATCAATTTAAATCAGCATCCCTTACTCTCGTTNAAAAAATCATAATCCAAAATATGATATCCTGTTAAGTAGGGTTAAGGTATCATAATCAATTTAAATCAGCATCCCTTACTCTCGTTGCCATCCTCACTACACGCAATAAACAAAATATCTACTCTTTTCTCACTTTCCTATTCTTCATCACTTGTATTGATCTTTGCTTCAATTTTAGNTTGCCATCCTCACTACACGCAATAAACAAAATATCTACTCTTTTCTCACTTTCCTATTCTTCATCACTTGTATTGATCTTTGCTTCAATTTTAGGTTTGGCAAGACACATGTCTACCTTGAGTCCTCACAAAGGAGGAGAAAACAAATGAAAGCCAACATGGAATGTCACGATTGACATAGAATGTCGAAGATCACAACTTCAAATTAATATCTTCATCAATAATCCCTAGAAAATAACCTTTTTTATGGCGAATAATCATGTAAGCCAATTGTCAAAGTGGACTCCACGCAATTTGATAGCACTGCATAAGGTAGTCAAACAATGCCCGATATCTCTCCACTTAATGTTGCTGACTATGTCCCAAGTAATTTCAGCATCATATGTTCAAGTAACGAAAGCAGGCTCTCTGAATGCAGAAGTAAGACGGGGTGCATCTAATCCTCCTCAAACCCTACAGTAACAGGAGCCTTATTCACTAGGTTGCACGTTTTTTAGAATAATTCTTGGACCTCATACAGGCATTTCAAGACGATATATCAGCAAGAACGTTTCAATAGCTGACACAATGAATCCCCATTGCTACTCCCTCCTTACTTAATAAAGCATCCTAAGTGAAATGAAATTCTGAAAATTCTTTGTCCACTTCTCAAATAATACACTACATGGATCATTTTAAACAGATGATTTCCTCTAACTTCAACAAAACCACCCATATAGTTCTCATTCTTTCCTTTCTCCACCATAATTCCTTTTCCTTTCTTTCTCCATCATTGAATTTTTCCCACTTCTAATTTTTTATCCCTTCTAAATCTCCCTCTTTTCCGCATCCACCCTCACATTTTTTCACTTATAAATTTTTTTATCCTTCTAAATCTCCCTAATATTTCAGTTTCCTTACACAACAATTCATTGGTATCACTACACAACGAGAAATTCATAGCCACATATACACATACTCCTATTTACAGTTTTAGCGTGTCTGTGTGGGAGTGTAACCCAAATCTAATCATGACCCAATTCATTCTGTTGAAGAAAGTTCTAATTACCAGAATAACATGTATATTCTAGTAGAAACATACATATACATACAGCGATTGAGGGAGAGAGGGAGAGAGAAAGAGACCTAGTGACTTCGTTTTCGCGCTCAACCTCGCTGACTTCGGCGAAGAAGTTCTTGAGAAGCAAATCTTCGTCGATTTCGGTGGAGATGGTGCTCGTCCCATTGTTCTCTCCCATCAGGGGCTTGAACGTTTGTTGTCTACCTCTTCGTTTTCTCAGGCCTCTCAGAAGAGTATTATGTTCGATTACAGGGAATCCGGACCGGGGCAGAATGACCCGAGTATATTTGGGTCGAATAGACCCACCAGATATTCGGGTTCGTTTGACAATCCTTTACTTCTGACTAGCAATTGCACGTAACTTAAATTGTTTGTATAATGAACAAAGATAAAAAAACATATACATATAATAATTTTTTGGCACCGAAGATAATATTATATAAATAAAATTATTAAATACAAGACATGTTAACCTTTATAATTTCTTATAGAGATAAAATAATGAATCAGGAGTTTGTACTTTTATTAATAATAAAGATTGTTCGAATTCTCTTTAGATTTGACNATGAATCAGGAGTTTGTACTTTTATTAATAATAAAGATTGTTCGAATTCTCTTTAGATTTGACTAAATTACATCCAAATCCCTAAATTTTGTCAATTAATTAGATAAACCGTCTTTTTTTTTTGGAATTGTGGATGGAAACTTTAGTTATCTAGTTCCCTTAATATTAGGAGTGCAACTCGAGGCGCGTTGAGGGGTCAACTTTAGTCTAACCTTTATGTATATAATTCTCAATTCTAACCCAACTTCAACTTGAGGTACTCAACCTGAGTACTGCTCAAGTTTAATTCAGACACACTTGAATAGAATTCGGGTTGGATTTGAATTACGTAATTCGGGCTGATTTCATGTTAGAATTTGAGTTGGATTCGATCAATTCCGAAATTAACTTATTGTTCTAAACCTGGTACATACTACATAATATTCACATAAACTAACAACTAACTTCAATCAAATGTTTAACATAAAAGACTATTATATTTAAATCATAAAAATTAATGTTTAACATAAAGACATAATAGCCAAATGTTTAACATAAGTCTGAATTAGAAGACTAATCCCTAGTATTTTAACTTGTAAGTTATATTGTTATATGGGTTGATTTTTTTTATCCAGACCCAACCCAAATATTAAAAACCTAAACCCAATTCTTTTTTATTTTTTGAGTTGCCCTGCCTAAATTACACCCCTACTCAATACCGAAGTGAAGACATAAATAAAAACATCTCCATGGGATAGAAACCATCAAATTGATAAGCCATACCAAAGAAACAAAACTCACATAATATATCTGCGTATATATTTTACACGTGTATATATATACACACAAATATATGTTGGATTACGATCGTTTGGAAAAAAAATAAATGAACAACCACTCGAACTAATTTAACCACAAGAACAGAGAATTCCAATTTTTAGCACTAGCTGATCATGTTGCCATGTAAAACGTGTATGCAAATTGAGGTCATCGACAATCTTCACACACAATGACAAATCAATATGTTGCAAATATCATTACATTGTTTAAGTCATATTTTTTCTTGCCTTACTTATGTTGTTTTCTTCGGGTTTTTCCCCACGAAATAAAATGATGCAACACCTGAATAATTTATTAAGCATGTGTGATTTCTAGTTGGATAAGGAATATAGAAGATAAAAAATTATTATGGTGAACAATTATTGGGAACACAATAAAATATAGATTGATAAGAGAAAGATTCGACTGCATCTAATTTACGACTTTTCATATCCTGAATAGATAAAATTGAAAGAGTGATCGAGAATAACTTAATTGTTGTGTTTTCGTATCTTGTTAGTAGTAACAACCCAATTTTGATACTAGTGAGTGCTATCAAGAAGATTAATGAATTAAATTGTACTCTATCATTAGTCAAATTATTATTGAAATAGATACTAAAGTACATCAAATTTTGCAATAATTTATAGTCTAGACTATGTTGCAAACATTATTTTGTCATATGTAGAGTTATAAAGGAAATATATACGTTATGACTTCGGAATGACACGACTCTTTTGATTCATATCAGGAAGGATCTGATAAAGACTGTTAAATCAAGTTAAAAATCAAGGAACTTCTATAGTAAGTCATTTTAGAAGTAAAACTTTTATGTAGAATATTTATCTTCAGAGTTCAATTATTAATGGAGTTTCTTCCCAAGTTGTTGTTATGAAATGGCAATTGCGAGCGCAAGGTATATGAGATTTGTTTCAAGTCAAAAGATAATTACAAAGGCGAACTTGCACCACAAGAGTTGATGGATTGTATACATGAGATATATGCTCACTAGATGTTCACACAAGCAATTAAGGATAGTCATTCTTATCTAATTACGGTCATCTATTGAGCATCTATATAACATATACAATCTACTATCTCTTGTTGTGCAAGTTTTTCTCCGTATTTATGTTCCGACTTTGCCATTACAAAACAGCAACTAAAAATTCATTCCATACTTAAAATATATACTATAAGAGTAAAGTCATTGCAGACTTAAAATATATATTTATTTTATGCCTTACGTAAATGACAAAATTACTTCTAACACATAGTTATGTTAAAACTTGTTGCAAAACTTGAAGTTCTTAAGCATCAATTGTCTTTAACCATAATTTGATTGACCGGTAGATCATAATATCATTTAATGCATCAATCATATCTATGATGACATTAAAAGAGTATGAAGATCTCACTATTACATTACTAACCAGACATAGAAACATGATTCTCCTTTATCACACTCTCAACTACATCTATTCAAGATATGAAAAGTCATAAAATATTTCATGTCTAATATTCTCTTATTTGTCTATACCATAGTTTTCCGTAAATTTTTCACTAGTTAAAAATTTACCAATTTTTGTTCCATATCCAACTAGAAGTCATGCATGCTTACCTAAAAAATAACATTGCAATTAAGCATTATTCTCAAATTGATATTCGTATATTCATTTTAGTGATGATTGTTAGATATTTCTAAAAACTAGTTGGAGTTCGACATTGTAGTAATGGTGATGTTGTAGAGCTCAGAAAAGGTAAAGTTATTTCTCCATATTTGAGTGATGCATCAATAAAGATGTACAAAACTTACAATAGAAAACATTTTTGTTGTGTGTGTGGCAAATCACTTGTTTTTCTCCAATAGAGTAGTGTGTGTTTTTTCTTTGACTTGATAAAAATGGCACAACCTAGGGGTATTTTTAGTTGTATTCCATTGTCTTAGTCATTGTACGAGTTATTTCTCTAGAATTCTCCACATTATATTTGTATATTTTATG
The DNA here is from genome assembly GCA_963454935.2 of Ilex paraguariensis. Classification (NCBI taxonomy): domain Eukaryota; kingdom Viridiplantae; phylum Streptophyta; class Magnoliopsida; order Aquifoliales; family Aquifoliaceae; genus Ilex; species Ilex paraguariensis. The sequence continues at coordinate 556,706 of CAUOFW020009057.1, forward strand.
AGTACTTAGAACAAGATATGTTTGTGTACATTCTAGATATTAAATCCTGGAAAGTATCCTATCATATCAATATATTTTCAAAATTGTTTAGATAGTTATGATTATATTATTAGAGTTTTTTTGAGGCCGGTCCCTAAGCCCAAAAAGATTCTAAAAAAAAATCACTTGCAAATTTACTATTGGATTAAGTCAATGTTTAAAAGTCAAAGCAATAGACATAGCTAGCACCCTTTAAAAATTGCAAAGATAAAGACAATGTCATCACATAATTGAAATACATATTCTAAAAACTTATGTCATTATAATATATGTCCTTCTTCATAAAACACAGATCGTTAGACAGGTACGTTAAAATACAATTAATAAACACAGATCATCAGACATATACATTAAAATACAATTAATAAAATAGATCATTAGACAGGTACATAGAGAGTCTCAAACAAGTATATTAAAATACAATTAATAAAACAGATCATGAGACAAGTACACAGATCATCATATAGGTACACTAACGTCTTTCATAAACACAAATCGTCAAACATGTACACTAAAATACGATTAATAAACACAGATGGTCAGACAGGTACATAGATCCTAAATAAGAAATGCAAAAAAAGGAAACTAACTCAATAAAACAGAGTTAAAAATATAAAAGCACTTATGCATGTAGTCAAAATATATTATCTAGCACAAATACAACTGAATTCAAAGCTTCGGTTATAGAAACTCAAATCCATTCCAGTGGATTACTCCTGTAGTAATATATCTATGAATAAGAAATAACTTCAAAAAACAGAAGCAGTTATCAAATGAATTCAAACTAAGAAACAACTGTACAATAAGAATCCAACTTCAAAAACATATATATGTAATCAATCACAGAAGCAATTTTTAAAATACAACTTATCCCCAGCATAAAAAAAAAGTTGCTGAAGAACAAACCTAATTGAGTGCCCAACTAAACTGTTGACTTTGGCTCTTCACCATTGATTCTAGCAATCTTTTAAGTCATCTCTTCACTCCGACCTCAAAACTCTCAAATTTATCAACGATATAGCCTATACTGTATTTTACGCTGAAATTATGTGATAAGGGTAAAATGAATAATGAAAACATACTAATTACCCAACTCCTATAAGTTTGTGCCCACACAGGGACTGCATTCCATTTTTTTAAATGCACTGAGGACATTTCTCTATATTAAAAATACGATTAAACTAAAATTAGTTTACAAATTAAAGGAGAGAGCAAGCCTAATTAACTAATTATTTTAACTTCACGATACTCACCGTCATAAGTTCAAACTACCCACAAAAAAATTGTCACTATGATATCTATAAGTTGAACACTTAATACATACGCAAGAAACTCAAGAAGACTAGTGAATAAACACTTACCAGACACACACAAGTTACTGGAAAATGTTCTAACTATTTACTTCTCAATAAATACAAAGGGTATCCGGATAACGAACAAATATTGGGTGTCGTTAGAAGTGACAATCTTAACTCATTACCCATTAATCCATCCAATCCGTCCATAAATAAATGAGTTGAGTGTCTATATTAATTAATATGAGTTTTAAATGGATTGGATAATATGATTCATTTTAATTAAACGAGTTAATATAAATTACAAATAAGTACCTATTGGGTTGAGTATTTATTTTTTTATTAAATAACACAAGTAATAAAATTAAATAAATATACTAATATACCAAAAAATACGCACATATACACTAATACAACAAAATATAAACACACTAGTACACAAAAAACACACATACTAATATACCACCCATGACCCATGGGTAAACATGCGATCAATCCATGACTCATGGGTTGACCCACGACCCATAGCCCACAAACTAACCGACCAATTATGTGTATATTTTTTTTATTAAATGTGTTTTTGTTTTTGTGTTAGTATATGTGTGTGTATTTTTGGTATATTAGTGTATATATTTCTAGTGTATTAGTTTGTGCGTGTTTTGGTATATTAGTGTGTGCGTGTATGTTTGTATTTTGATGTACTACTAATGTGTTTTAGTGTACTAATGTGTCTATTAAGAATTTTAATTATTTATGGGTTAATTGNGCCTTTGAGTGCAAGGGCTTATATGCGAGGGGGGAAGACGACTCTCTTCCGATGTGGGATTGCCTTAGGAAAGGGTCCTATTGGCGAAGAGAGGTAAAGGCTACTGGGGGGTCGCCCGCGTGGGTTAACCCAGGTCAAGCCGAAATCCTGAGTGGAGGGTTTTACCCCTTACACTATTTACTTCTCAATAAATACAAAGGGTATCCGGATCACGAACAAATATTGGGTGTAGTTAGAAGTGACAATCTTAAGTCATTACCCATTAATCCATCCAATCTGTCCATAAATAAATGGGTTGAGTGTCTATATTAATTAATATGAGTTTTAAATGGATTGGATAATATGATTCATTTTAATTAAACGAGTTAATATAAATTACAAATAAGTACCTATTGGGTTGAGTATTTATTTTTTTATTAAATAACACAAGTAATAAAATTAAATAAATATACTAATATACCAAAAAATACACACATATACACTAATACAACAAAATATAAACACACTAGTACACAAAAAACACACATACTAATATACCACCCACGACCCACAGGTCGACCCATGACCCATGGGTCAACATGCGATCAATCCATGACCCATGGGTTGACCNACTCATGGGTTGACCCACGACCCATAGCCCACAAACTAACCGACCAATTATGTGTATATTTTTTTTATTAAATGTGTTTTTGTTTTTGTGTTAGTATATGTGTGTGTATTTTTGGTATATTAGTGTATATATTTCTAGTGTATTAGTTTGTGCGTGTTTTGGTATATTAGTGTGTGCGTGTATGTTTGTATTTTGATGTACTACTAATGTGTTTTAGTGTACTAATGTGTCTATTAAGAATTTTAATTATTTATGGGTTAATTGGTTTAACCGAACCCGTTATAAACTTAACTCATTATAACTCATTTATTACGTGAGTGAAAAATGAATTAAATTTATTTTATCTCAATCAAATTTAACCCAACTCATAATCAACCCAATCCACCCCATTTGTCACCTCTAGGTGTAGCGGATACACCATATCAGTATTGTTAACATGATATAACCATTCAATAAAAAAAAACAAAATAGATAAAATGGGATCCACATCCTATCATGGAGGTAATTATATATTACATGATTGGGTGGTTAAGAATTTTAGTGGAACTCACTTACAAACTTATTTATTTATTAGTACACAATTACATCACGTGACCTTTATGACGCGGTGTAACGACTATACTAAATATTTTTTACCTGAAAAGAGTCTGTTTACATTGGCAAGTTGACGGGCTCGTTACAAACCCATGAAAGCAAGCCAACGTAAGGTGAGCAATGAGACCAAGGCCTAGGAACCACAATGGGGGCCCAACTCAAAAACTCTAAAATAAAAAACTTTGAAATGTCTACATCAAAATGATAATATATTTTCTTTCTACTTTATTTACCAGCGTTAATTTTATACATTAACACACATGATATAAATCTAATAAGACATGAATTAGAAAATGATACGATCAATTAATATGAATAATAATTAGTTTGAATTACTATTAGAAACAAGAATAACTACTGATTTTGTATGTGGAAAATGTATGATTTTATTTATTTTTATGCAACATTTTACAAATTGTTTTAGAAGAAAATTATTTTTTATAAACTCCAATTTGACACAAACATGATACGAAATTGAAATAGCACAAATAAGATAAAGTGCAATATTTATATCCTTGGTTTTTTCATGGGTAAAAATATTTTTTGTCCAAACACACCCCACCCAAATTATTATAACCTACCAAATAGGTGGATTTATTTAAGAAGTTGTATGTGGGTATAAATTACTATTCATCCGCCCCCTCGATTATTTATAGGTGATAATAAAAGTACACTTACTTGAAAATTTTTTATTTTCTTATTTTACCCCCAAATAATTTTATATAGTCTATTTAATCCTTTTTACAACCCGTTTTCCTATTTGACCATTGCTTAATCTTTTTGAGTCACTTTTATCATTTACTTAATAACTACAACAATTTACTGCTTTGCCCCTAAACTTCTAGAAATAATGGTTTAGCAGATATGTGTAAGTGACCATATGGATTCTAGAAATAAATGTTCATATGTATTTAATGTACCAATATTTAATATATGAGTTATTGCTTTGATTTTTCATATTCTTGACTATTTCTCAAAAATCTATTTCGATTGAAATCTAACCATTACAATACTGATGGCGTAAAGAGGCCACCTTGGAACTATCACCCTACAGTAATATATTATCCCTACTAGGGTAACTCCTGTCTGAAGACATGGTGCAACGTAAATGAGAAGTGGTATATTTCGGGAAGGAAAATTCAATGGAAATAGTTTTGAGAGGGGTGTTGGTGGCCATTGAATGAGTCTATTTGGAAAAAAATGGGTTGCAGTAGGATTAAGGTTTTGAGATTTCTTTAGGAAATAGGTNAAAAATGGGTTGCAGTAGGATTAAGGTTTTGAGATTTCTTTAGGGAATAGTTTGGACTTTGTTGGTCGTAAAATGTTAAGTTTTTCTAGGTCATTTATTGACGATTTAATATTATTGGTGGGATAGTAATTTGAAGGGGGTTTGCAATGTTAATTTAGAATTCTTGAAGGGCTTAATTTTAACATAAGTCCCTGTTAAAGGTTTATTTTTATCTTCTTTTATGTCCTTAATTTATAGCAAAATTGCCTTTAAAATTAATTCCATGACTAATGTTGGAAATTAAATAAAATTAATGTCCAACAATTATACAATTCTCTCTCTCTCTCTCTCTCTCTCACACACTCACATCAACACAATTAAGATATTGGTAAATTTAATTGACATATATTTCAGTTTTTTAGTTTTTTTTTTAAATATCATCGTTTTGATTTTTATTGTGCCATGTAGAATTCAATTTGTGACTTTAGTTATAATGCAGTGATACATCATGACTTCTTGATTGTTGCATAGTTGAAGTTCAAAATGTTAATCTGATTATAAGGAGTAAAAGTATTATTGGTTCATCAATTTATTTGTGGATAAGATTAAATTAATAACCAAAAAAAAATCTTAAACAAGTTATAAATTTGAAGTACACTTACAGTTTAATTCAAAATAAACAATAATAACAAAAACCATAATTCCAAAAAAAAAATCACTTAGCTTTACTAATCTATATAATAAAGTAGCTTACAATTCAAATCTTAAAAGATAAGCNAGGCACAGGGTTATGACTAGTGATATTACATTTATATAATAAAGTAGCTTACAATTTAAATCTTAAAAGATAAGCAAAATGACTTTTGCTATTCGCGGTTGAGATCATTTTAAATTTTATTTTAAAGTTAATCTAACGGTTAATATTAACACTTTAAATTTAATAGAAAAAATAGGTCTCTAAGAGTGTGTTTGAAGTGACTTTTTAAAAGTACTTTTAGAAATTATTTATCATAAATACTTTAAAATAAAAATAGTGTTTGCCACTGTCGCCGCCACCGCCACCGCCGCCGCCACCACAGTCGCCACTGCCACCGCCACCCCCATCACTACCGCTGTCGCCGTCACCGTCACCACCATCGCCGCCACCACCACCACCACCGTCGCCGCCGCTGTCGCCGTCACCACCATCGTCGCCACCACCACCACCACCACCATAAATCGCCACCACCACCACCACCGTCGCCACCACCATTGCCGTCGCCCTCACCGCCACCACGGTCATTGCCACCCATCACAACCATCACCGTCTCCTACCACCCCTATTGCTGCCCACCACCTCTCACCTCCACTACAAAATCGATACTTAAATTCCTTTATCTTTTCTCTATGTTTGTGATTTGATTTTGGATATTAATACAAATATGTTTATTATTTACCATTTTTTATTACTCTGTACCTTTAGGCACAGACAATGTATAAATGAGATAAGATGAGTCATTTAAGCGGTATATTTTCCAATCATCTCTTTTAATACCTAAATCAAACAGGCCCTCAGTAAATTATAATAATTAGGTCGGTTAGTCCAAGAAGAATAGCAGCCATCTTCAAACTACAGGCAACCAACAAAGTGAAAATCACTAGAAAAGGCAGTTCGAATCAGACAACATTTTCTTCTTTTCTTTATTTTGTGGACTATAACCAATAAGCTGTTCAAAGTAATGTAAAAGGTATCAGCTCAACAACATTTGGTCAAATGTGTCATTTTCATCTTACATCCTCTTTCCTGATTAAAACAAACAAATCCTGATTTGAGTAATTCAAAATTGGGGATCATCATTAATTTTACTAGCTAGTAAAACACAAGTGGTCTTATAATGATGCCACAATTGGTTAAACATTTTTAGATATATTCAATGAATATATTTGTAAAGTATGAAGGTTGATGTTTTATGGGCACGGCCACTCTTTGACAGTTGGTTCAACCTTTTTTTTTTAATTTTTCTCATAAACTTTAAGGCATTTAGACCTCAGAAGTTCTACTAAATTCTCTTGAGAATACGTAATCTTTGACTCATATACACTATGTAATTATCAAAATAAATTTCAGAGAAAGTGATACAGATCGAATCACAACATAATACTTAGATCGTTGGGATTAATATCGACATCATGCCGGTCAAATGAGATAATTTTTTCAGAGCTATTTTCACATACATAAATTTCTAAACATCCATGTTGAATCAAAAACGCAAAATAAACTCATCGCACCCATAAAAGGGATTTATGCCAATAACAACTTGTCAAAGGTACTAGAGTATTCAAATGGAATGAAATAATAGCCACACCCTTTTTGTGACAAAAAATACAAGAGTGTTACCACCTGCATGCTGCGTTTGACTGGTACACATATTTGACTTGCTAATACGACTGGCCAATTGCATACAACTGTAGCACGTCATAATATTGACTTGCATTTGGCAGTTGCAAGTATCATAATATTCTTTCGATGCATTGTTTCGATTACTTAAGAAACAAAAATGTTTAAAAAATGTATGAAAACAAAAAAAAAAATTAGATATTTATTTTCAAAATATTTTAAAGAAATATATCTAAATATCTTTAAATATGTCGAAACATTGGTGCAAATATGCTTAAACATTTCGAAACATTCGGAAATACTTCAAAAAACGTTGAAGCATAGGAACTTCGATTTCAATCGTTGATTTATTTTGGTCTCTTTCTACACAAAAATATTTCGACTACTTCAACTATTTCAAAACGATATTTTAATGCCTAGGCAGTGGATATCAACTTTGTTCACATGTGTGTGCTAGCTGCTGTAGACATATGATGACTTCTGTACTTCTCCTAAGATGAGATGACCACATTCAATATTAGCTATATTCTTCACTAATTTAAGTTGATTAATTAAGTCAAAAGACTTGAATGCACAATCGATCGAGATGGCCAAGCTACTATTTGATTACCAGACATCTCTATTCACATAGAGCATAGCAACATTACGTGTATATACTTACCAAAAAAAAAAAAAACATTACATGTATATATATATATATAAAATAACATAGTTTAGAATTCAAATTTCAAAAGATAAATAAAATAATTTTTACTNAAAGTAGGTGATGGCAGCTGATGATTGGCACTCCAAACATCTAGAATTAGAGATTTCCTCGTAAGGGTAACTTTCTTCTTCTTTTTTTTTTAAACGGTCAGGGTGATCGAGTCAGATTACGCGNAACATAGTTTAGAATTCAAATTTCAAAAGATAAATAAAATAATTTTTACTATTCGCGGTTGAGATCACTTTAAATTTTACTTTAAAGTTAATATAATAGTTAATATTAACACCTTAAATTGAATAAGAAAAATAAATCCCTAAGAGNTAGCCAAGAATAAGGTATTCATGAGAGATAAATTTCTCATGTCTTGACCTCAATAGATTGTTAAGATTCGAACTCAAAACGTTTAAATTTTCAGCTCGTCCCTGTAATCACTTGATTTACTTTGGGGTTAGCTTCATGTTTTAGAGATCCTGAATGCAATTTCATATTGGGATACGATGAGCCTTGCATGAGTGAGAGGACCCATTTCATTCATGGTTGAAAGTATTGTTTGTAAGAAATATGATCAAACTCAATTTAACTTCGCATCTCATATTAGTTTTGTATTCCATGTAAACCACGAATCTCACACAATTTGATCGAATCGTCTGAAATATCTTTGAGTCAACCCTAGATCAATCAAACCATCACCATTGAATCGACTGAAACCATTTTGCAAAATCGCAATATGACCTCATTTATTTTTTTTTGCATTCAACTTCTCTTCTATCTAGCATTTCGTGCATACCACCTGAAAGTAGTCTTATCCAATCTGGGACGTTCAGATTGAACCTAACAACCCAGGCAGCCCCACTCAACTAGAGTCATAGTTTAAATCGAGTTGAGATCGTTTTGACCAAGTTGTATCAAATATCATACATTTTTATTCAAAGTATTAATTATTTCAAGTTAGGTTCATACTCACCTGTTCAAGTGGTTAGCCATTACTGGCTTTAATGGCGAAACAGCTAATAAACCCCTAGATTTAATTTTTTTTTCCCCAAAACTTCATATGAGGATTTTATTTATTAAAAAGGAAAATAATAACCAAATAAGGGACATAGAAAGCCATACCAAATTAGCCGAATACACTAACAACAAAATAAAAAAGACCAATGCAAAAGCATGAATTGTCCCGATTTACATAATAAGCGATGAATCCGAAGGATATGTCCACCAAGAGAATGATGGGAATGAGATACCAAAGTTTGCAGGGCCATTTGTAGCTTGGATACCTTCTCTATAGACATGAGAGATCTGAATTTGCATTGATGATTACATTGGATAGCAACAAACCTGTGCGTGCAAGATCCTGTACAATATAAAAAACGAGAACAGATCTCTCCCTTGGTGAACTCGAGTGAGCCAGTTGAGTGACCAACCACGCTGCTTGGAACAGCCTGCGAGGTCCGGTGGTAACCTGGAACGGCAACGGGAGACCCTGGGGGAGCGGAAGAACGATCCAGTAAGGCCGAAAGGGGTTCCTGGAACAAAGAAGAACAAGTTAGAAGGGCGCCGGAGTATTTTCCGGCGTATCCCCTCCGACGATCTAGTCAGTCTTTGAGAGAGANCGCTACTATCATCGTCGTCGTTGCCATCACTGCCACACCACCATCGTCGCCGTCACTGCCACCATCGCTGTCGTCGCCACCCCCACGACCACGCCACCGCCACCACCACCACCGTCGTCGTCGCCACCACCACCACCCCTATTGCCTTCGTCACCGTCGTCGCGACCCCATCGCCATCATTGCCGCCACTGTCACCCCCCTAACCACCGCCACTGGCGCCACCATCATCGCCACCACCACCACAACCATCGCTATCACTGCCACCACGGTCATTACCACCCACCACAACCATCACCGTCTTCTTCCACCATTACTATCGCCCACCACCTCTCACTCTCATTATAAACCGATACTTAAATTCATTTATCTCTTCTCTATGTTTATGATTTAATTTTGGATAAAAATACAAATATATTTGTTGTTTATCATTTTTTATTACTCTATATCTTTAGGTACAAACAATAACTAGAGAAAGACGTGCCTGATAATGCAACTTTGTAAGTTTGTCATCAAACCCATTATTTTATTTATTTGCGTTTTACTTATATACATTTTTTTCTTGGTTCAAAAATCAAGAATATTTAGACCAGCTTACGCGTAACTCAACTAATCCTTTATTCGGTTTAGTGTAGGTCATCTACATCAGGACTAGGGTATTCACGAAGGATAAAACTCTCATGACCTAACCTTAAACGATTGTCAAAGTTCGAATTCAAGACGTTTGAATATACAACTCGTCCTTATTATTACTTGAGATATCTCTCAGAATTAAAAAAAGATTTCCTTATATGTAAGTGCAACCAACCATTTACTCAATAGAAAACGTCTACTTGTGTTTTTGCACAAAATAGGCATTGACCTCATTTTTTGAGAAGCGTATGAAGTTATGTTATGCACGCTTGAAATACCTATAGTACCCTTCTTTCTTTTTATCTTAACTATTCATAACTACTTAAAATTACTTATAGTCCTTATAATTTATCTCTTATAACTCTCTCATTGTTCTTCAATCCCNCTTAATGTCTTCAGAATAATTATGGGGGTCTTAGAGCTCAATAGGCGCCTCGGGGTAAATATTGGGCTGAACGATCTCCTTTTTTGTTATTCCCTCTTGAGGGTCATGCCCCACCAACACTTCTACCTCAAAACTAGGGACCCCTCCATGTACCTTGTAACTCATCTTCCCGACTCGGACAAGGGGTACAAGGACGATATTCTTATTTTCAAGGGATCTTGGCAGAGAGGTGTTGGTCCCGAGTATAACGGCTTGTTATGTCCTCTGGAATGGAGAACGGCAAGTACGTCGGTTCCTTCGGATTTATTATTTTGTTCTCCAGATTTTCCATGTTCATGACTACTTTTTTTGTTTGTGCAGATATCCCTGCTCGGGAAACAGCTCCTCCCCCTCGGTTGCTGGTGAACTTTGTCGACCTAATCGCGGTTTGGAGATTTACTGGTGACAACGGGTTGGGCCGGGCTGCCCACATCTTGCTGAATTACACCCCCGGGTATAAGAAATTTTCACAGCTTCCTCAGCCTTTTGAGCCTTCGCGGTGGTCTGAACTCTTCGATCAGGCGGCGAGGCAAGAGGTCGAGGAAAACTTGGAAGAAGACCCTGATCGGGCTTCGGAGGCAGA
>CAUOFW020009057.1:572202-613788 GCA_963454935.2 Ilex paraguariensis
TGGGCATCGAGGTCCCAACTAAGAAATACCTCTCTTCTTCTCCCTCCACCAAGGGTACCTTTCGGAGGTCTTCTACCGACTGCTCAGTTGGGTCTATCCGGGGATCATCCANACCTTCCGGAGGTCTTCTACCGACCGCTCAGTTGGGTCTATCTGGGGGTCATCCATTCCTGGACGCCCGGACTATGATTGCTATTTTTCCATAATCTCTTCCGGTGCTCGCCCCTTCTCCTGGCTGAACGCCCCGGCTTGAACGGCTGAATAAAAACAATTTTTCGCGGACGTTTGGTCCCCCCGGATCTCCATGATACCCTCTGGCGTGGCGAATTTTAATTTCTGGTGGAAAGTGGAGTGCACCGCTCCCAACGCATGCAGCCATGTTCGCCCCATAATCACGTTGTAGGGAGAGTTAGTATCGATCACGACAAACTCGGTGTCGATGACAAAGGGACTTAAGACAACTGGCAATGTGATTTTTCCCACGGGCAGGGCGAACGAGCTGTTGAATCCGATGAGGGGTGTCCTGACTTTGATGAGGTCTTTGAGGCCAAAACCCATCCGTTTTAAAGTTTCGGAGTACATCACTTCCGAGGAACTTCCAGAGTCTATCAAAACCCTTTTGACGTCGAATTTTCCTATACTTAGGGTCAAGACAAGGGCGTCGTTATGAGGAGTCACTACGCCAGTCAAATCCGCGTCGGAGAATGTAATGTCAAGCTCACCCATCCTGGCCCTTTTACTAGGTGGCCCTACATCAACCTCGGCTACCTTCCTCGTAAAAGCTACCCTCTTGAGGTCGGACTCGAGTTCTTNACATCAACCTCGGCTACCTTCCTCGTAAAAGCTACCCTCTTGAGGTCGGACTTGAGTTCCTTGGATGTAGGGCGATCCAGGGTACATATATGGATGACATCTATGATGTTGTCCGGCTCCTCGGTCGGGGCAAGGGCTTGTCTCTCTTCTGGCTTGGGCTCTATGTACTCTTTCAAATATCCGTCTCAAACCAATTTTTCCAAGAACGATTTGAATACCCTGCAGCTTTCGGTGCGATGCCTGAAATCTCGGTGATAGGAACACCTAACTTTTTGATCACGGGTGGAGGGGTCGCTCTGCATCTTGGGCGGCCATTTGAAGAACGGCTCGTGCTTGATTTTATGGAGCAGCTTGAAGATGGGTTCCTTGAACACAGTGTGAATTCCTTTGGACGGACCTCCTGGATAGGGTAGCAATCCCTTTCGGGGAATATCTTCCCGCTCCTTCTCTTTTCTCTTAGATTGGAGGGCTCGGCCTTTGCTGCTTCCCATCTCGTCCTCAACCCTCGAGTATTTGTTTATCCGGGCCATTAGTTCCCCCATATCCGAGGGAGTCTTCTTGGTCAGGGATCGGTACAGGTCCGTGTCCCTTGCCAAGCCGAGCCGAAAAGATGCTGCTGCCATGACCTCCGAGCAGCCTTCTACCTCATTAACCTCTTCCCAGTATCGGATGGCGTACTGGCGAAGAGTCTCGGATTCCCTCCGTCTGAGGGTCAGCAATGATCCAATGTCTTTGGGGCGCTTACTCCCCGTAATGAATCGAGCCAGGAACTGCTTCGTCAATTCCTTCCATGACCCAATACTGTTGGGGGGAAGCGCCTCGAACCACTTCATCGCAGAGTCCCCCAAGCTCATAGGAAACACTCGGCAGAGAAACCGTTGGTCCGAATGATAGAGGGACATCATCTGCTTGTATTGCCTGACATGGGCTTCGGGATCGGACCGCCCGTCATAAGTTTTGAACCGCGGCACGACAAACTTTCTTGAAACCTCCATCTCACCGATCTCCCTCGTAAAGGGTGTTTGTATGACTTCGTCCTCGGCCTCATCCTGGACAGCCTTACCCTTTCTCCTGGAGTCTAACCGGGCTCTGAGATCAATTTCTTCCCTGACGGGATGCCTTCTGAAGTCCTTGAGTTCATCGGTAAGCCCCTCATTTCCTGGGCGTCGTGTGGATTGGGTTGAGTCCTCCTCGGATTCATCTCCCTTCCTCCGTCTAGACAAACCTCGCCGGAGGTCGTCCAGGGCCAATGGCCTTGCTTTCCTTGAATGGTTGTCATGATGATGCTCGCCGGCTCTGGGTCGCTTTGGGGCCCTAGAGCTTTCTGCTTTGTTGTTTAGGTGGTTTCTTAGATCCTTCGTTTCCGCCTCCCGGGCGGGAAGCCCACGAGAAAGGAATGAATCCCTCGATCCTTCGCCAGAGGCGGCAAACTCGTTGAGCCGGCTTAGGACGTTTACATTGTCCTTTTCCAGCTGTCGTAATCTATCGCCAAACTTTTCTTCAATCACCTCCGCCAGCTGACGAGCCAAGGGGGCTGATCCCCCTGACCTGATTCCCATACTGGTTTGAGGGGTAACCCCTCTTGACCGAGTAGAGGCACTTTTATTCGTATTGGTGTGATCCCTCCCTCCGTGATGACAGGGAGCTTGTAACTCGAGACTCCTTTGGTGGGGGCCTTTCCCTTTCTGTCGAGTGTTCACCATGGTCACTGTTCTTTATAGAGAAAAAACTAGGAAAACTAGTCGTTTCCCACAGACGGCGCCAGATTGTGCGTGCAAGATCCTGCACAATATAAAAAACGAGAACAGATCTCTCCCTTGGTGAACTCGAGTGAGCCAGTTGAGTGACCAACCACGCTGCTTGGAACAGCCTGCGAGGTCCGGTGGTAACCTGGAACGGCAACGGGAGACCCTGGGGGAGCGGAAGAACGATCCAGTAAGGCTGAAAGAGGTTCCTGGAACAAAGAAGAACAAGTTAGAAGGGCGCCGGAGTGTTTTCCGGCGTATCCCCTCCGACGATCTAGTCAGTCTTTGAGAGAGAGAGAGAGGAAGAAGAAAACACTGAGTGTGTATTGTAGTAAAGAGTTTTTTGTTGCATACCCGTCTTGCCTTTTGCAAGGAGTATTTATACCTCAAAAGCTCATGATTGCTGTCAGTGTAGTCAGTAGGTGATCATTAGGTACAGGCAGTGTGCGCACTGATTCTGATGAGGAATGTCTTCTCTTCTTAACTGCTCGGGGTCCCGAGCAATCAATGCTGGGTCATCGGGATGCCGACGGTACAATGTACTCCTCTCGGGGAGGATGCAATAAATGCTCTGTATTAGGAGCATTTATTGCCTTTCATTTCCGAGCCTTACCGCATTGAATGCGGTCTCATCAAGGGAATGGTGTAATTAATAGTTTGCTTTCCCAAGTCGCGTGTCAGCAACGGCATGCGGCTTTTCTATTCTTGATGTGATATCGTATGCCACGCGTCAATCCCCCATTGGCTGTGGCCCCTGCATTCCAGTACGTTCTGACACTAATTGTGTAAGACGAGGTCATGATGAATAGCCTAGACTAGCCTAGGCTAATGACCTGTACGTCAATAGCTTATTCTGGAGTAGAGGAAGCGTCCAGGACGGGGTACCTCTAGGCACCGAGGAAAGGCTCATCTCGGAACTGAGGGAGGTATACCGACCGAGGTACCATATCAGACTGAGGCTACGTGTTGGTTGTAACTCATACTGAATGCATGATCCTATATGACGAGTACCTCGGGGGCGAGGACCTTTATGCGCCGATGGTGCTTGATCTTAGCAACAGTGTTTTGGTAAATACCGAGGACACGTGTCTTCATCATGGAATATTTCAGAAAAGTCCCATCAAAACCCTCCATAAATGAATTTGATGATGCACAAATTAGTCTCACGCAAGATCAACAATCAAGAACATATAAGGGTGTAATTAATATGTGGTTAACAAGCAATCAATGTCAATTAAGGGTTAAAGCAGTAAATAAGATAGACACATAAATTTATAGTGGTTCGGTGCGGGTGACCTACTTCACTCTTAAAAACGACAACGGTGGCCTAGGGTGTTTTATTGATGAATAATGTAGGCGGAAAAGTAACTCCGGTGTATTACAGTGCTTTGGAGAGAGAGGGAGAGAGTAGTGTGTGTGAGGAGATGGGCAGAGGCTTTAGAGGTGTTAGAAGAGTTGTCTCAATGTTGAGAGGGCGTACATTATATAACTAGGGTAAGACGGTGACGTGATAAAGGAGGTCTATATCATTTTTGTAAGTTCCATTTTAGTAGGACTCAATCTCCATCCCGAGATTCTTTCCCTCGTGCTCCTATTTAATCGAAGAGGGATACTGGATTGATCTTGATCTTGAACTTGACCCTAGAGTGAACTACGATCATTTGAACTAGCATTGGAGTCATTTTCATGGTACTAAGGTGGACCGAGAAGAAGNAGATTCTTTCCCTCGTGCTCCTATTTAATCGAAGAGGGATACTGGATTGATCTTGATCTTGAACTTGACCCTAGAGTGAACTACGATCATTTGAACTGGCATCGGAGTCATTCCCATGGTACTAAGGTGGACCGAGAAGAAGACAACAGAAAATGACGAAGGGGAGAACGGAGGAGAGCCCAAGCGGCTGCCCATGGGCGGCGCCCCCTTGGTCCTAGTGCTGTCCTTTTGGCTCCATTGAGCATTAGCTCTTTCTTGTGCTTTGGACTACTTTTTATGGGTCGATTCAACTTCAATAGACTCTTTTTTTGGCTTCTTCAATTTATTTGAATTGGGCTTTGGCCCTGTAAAATTCGGGCTCATTANCCTAGTGCTGTCCTTTTGGCTCCATTGAGCATTAGCTCTTTCTTGTGCTTTGGACTTCTTTTTATGGGTCGATTCAACTTCAATGGACTCTTTTTTGGGCTTCTTCAATTTATTTGAATTGGGCTTTGGCCCTGTAAAATTCGGGCTCATTAGAATTAACTCCCACGGAAATAATAAACATCTAGAGGAAAATCCACGAGAAATAATGTGCTAGTCACATTCAATCCGAATTTAATTCCACTCAAAAGTCGCCGCTATCTCAATTCCTTTAAGGACTGTCATGAGCTCCAAATAATAAGCATTACAATTTCTAACGAAAGGCTGTAACTACCCTTAACCAAACCACAGGAAGTTTTGAATATGCCCTTAGATTTAAATAAACTTATAGGTGGCCCATTAAAGAAGTGCAAAGTGAATTAAAATCTAGAAATATCATCAATCAGAAGTTTTAATACCTTCTTACATTACCTGTCAATTTGAATTGAATTTACATTGTGCCAAAAACAAACGTATGTAATGATCATGTACTCTAAGAAGCTCTGTATAATCATTTACTGCCCCAAGAGAACATATTACAGTATCAATTTAAACATCATAAACCACAACAGAAATGAATGGAAATTTTTATATAGAAATAAACATCTTTATTTCTATCTAGGGTACCTTGTTAAGAGATAGACATCTATACAAGGAGAGTTGCTCCACACCTTAGAGTGCAACCTGAGTACCTCTCTTGCTTTCTTCTTCAAATAAGCAGCACAGTCTGCTTGAATCACCATGCAAAGCTTTGCCACTCCTCCCACCCTCAACATCTCCGAAAGAACCTCTTGTGTCGCTGAGAATTTCGCGATCAATGCGAGTATGTGGATTGCCCTATCATCCGTGGCTGGAGACACCCTTAGAGTCCTCTTGGCCAACATTGCAATACCACCAGCATGATTAAGAAGTTGTGCTCTCCCATCAGCACAAGAACATAAGTGAGCCAACAGGCAGAAGATCAACTCGGTGATATTCTTGTCGGGTTTTTGTAATTCCATCTCCACGAGCTCAAATACTGCGCCCGCTTCTACAATTTTGATTCTGTTTCTTCCCCATGGGCATACCTCGTTTAGTACTTGCAAGACGGATTTAACTGCCTGTTGAGAGATGTTTTCTTGCAAAATCTTTACAGTTTCTTTGAAGAAATCGGGCTTTAATCGCTCTAACAGGCACGAACTTGCATATTCAACAACCATTTTCAAGACGGCCACTGCATGGATTTTCACTGTAACATGATTATCCATGTCAGTCTGTAAAATCCATATAATGGATTGAACAAGATCGAAGTTTTCTTTCACGATCTGTTTATTATCGTTCGTTGGACTCCAGATAAGATGGAGAATCCTCAGAGCTTCCTCGAGACCCTCAGTTCTTCCTTCCTTAAAACATTTTATGAAGAACAAAACCATTGCTTTGGTTGCACCACTTGTTTCCTCCATGAACTTCCTGTTCTTTTCGTTCTCGTTCACGATTGCATCGATTTTCTTCAAAGTGCTTACGTGAACTTGAGGAGCATTAAGCTCACGAAGGAGTTTAAGAACAACAGACTTGTTGAGAGGAGATTTTGGAGTGGGGATTGGATCGATTCCGTTCTTAGCATTTTCAATGCACCATGCTTGGATTAGCCTTCGAAGCATGTGGTTTGGTGTCAATTCCGAGTCTCTAGGCAATGGCTGCTTTGTGTAGGGGCATGTCACGTCCTCCGCCGTCGACAGCCAATGCTCTATGCTTTCCCGGTCGTAGGTGATTCCGGTAACCGCCGTGACGGGGTCTTTCATTATCTGGAGTGATATAGGACAGATGAAATATTGGGGTATCTCAATTTCATCCATGTTTATATAAAATCACAAGTTGAACCTAAAAATAATGTACCTAGCACAACTATATATATAGATATGTAGAACTTGTAGCCAGTGTGAGAAGTTTGAACCTAAAAGTACTTCAACTTCAACAGAACTATATAGAATCTGCCAATCTAGAGAGGGAGAGAGATAGTCTCAACAACCACTAGCCAAACATCCCCACCCAATCATACTGCAGAATGAGACCTATACACAACACACGCCCACACCCACCCACAGAGAGAGAGAGAGATAGAGAGAGAGAGAGAGAGGGGGGGGGGGGGGGGTAAGAAAAAGCGGCTTGCATGGGTTTGAATGGAATGCAAACAGATAATATGTGAAAATTCTAGATCTTAGAATTCAACATCTGCGTTTACCAGTCAATTGTTTCTCATTGCTGATTCGACGGTCAATCCACGACAAAACAAAACATTATAGGGCTAAATATACTTTTTGGTCACCATATTATGTTCTTGGTGTCATATTGGTCCCCAATTTTTCACTTGTGCCCCCTTTGATTCCCAAAGCTTTAATCTTATGTTTAAATAGTGTAATCACAAATGGAATTTCAGAAAACGTGACAGAAGTGGCCACTTCTATCTCACATATTCAAATTGTGTAAAGACGGTTTTTTTTGTTCAACAGTTAGGAGCGTCTGAATTAATTTACGTGCAACTCAACTAATTTCCTCCCTAATTCGGTCAAAAACAGACCATTTACGCCAAAACTAAATTATTCATAAGAGATAAATCTCTCATAGCCTGACCCAAAGACATTGCCAAGATTCATACTTAAAATTTCTGAGTTTACAATTCATTCTTATTACAACTTGAACTATCCCTTTAGTTGTCCAAACACTGAAGTGGTCAAGTGATNGGGGGGGGGGGGTAAGAAAAAGCGGCTTGCATGGGTTTGAATGGAATGCAAACAGATAATATGTGAAAATTCTAGATCTTAGAATTCAACATCTGCGTTTACCAGTCAATTGTTTCTCATTGCTGATTCGACGGTCAATCCACGACAAAACAAAACATTATAGGGCTAAATATACTTTTTGGTCACCATATTATGTTCTTGGTGTCATATTGGTCCCCAATTTTTCACTTGTGCCCCCTTTGATTCCCAAAGCTTTAATCTTATGTTTAATAGTGTAATCACAAATGGAATTTCAGAAAACGTGACAGAAGTGGCCACGTCTATCTCACACATTCAAATTGTGTAAAGACGGTTTTTTTGTTCAACAGTCAGGAGTGTTCGAATTAATTTACGTGTAACTCGACTAATCTCCTCCCTAATTCTGTCAAAAACAGACCATTTACGTCAAAACTAAATTATTCATGAGAGATAAATCTCTCATAGCCTGACCCAAAGACATTGCCAAGATTCATACTTAAAATTTCTGAGTTTACAATTCATTCTTATTACAACTTGAACTATCCCTTTAGTTGTCCAAACACTGAAGTGGTCAAGTGATGTGCACGTGGCAATTTCTGTAGTGTTTCCTAATGGACATTTACAATTAGACCATTTAAACATGCACAAAACCAAAATTTTGGGAACTAAAAATTGATATAATTAAAAGATTACGTAACAAATTATAGTTGAGGGACAAAAATATAATTTGTCAAAACATACAGATCACAATGGATTGACTGTTGTCCAATTACCACTTGGCAAGGATGAGTCTATGGAGAGAGAGAGAAAAGTATACAGTGAGTTGCTTAATTTTGAAATGTTTTGTCGTTGTTGAAAAGAGAATCTGGCAAAGGGTGCGGGCGGGAGCTTTAATTCATTGCATTGGCTTACGACTTGGGCTTACAAGGAAAATACGTATATATGGACGACCTATTCATCTATTGACTTTCAACTTTGTAATTAATTGTGTGAATTTAAACTGTAAGAGCTGCAATATGAGCTCATCCAAGGCTGCTTTCCNAGAGATAAATCTCTCATAGCCTGACCCAAAGACATTGCCAAGATTCATACTTAAAATTTCTAAGTTTACAATTCATTCTTATTACAACTTGAACTATCCCTTTAGTTGTCCAAACACTGAAGTGGTCAAGTGATGTGCACGTGGCAATTTCTGTAGTGTTTCCTAATGGACATTTACAATTAGACCATTTAAACATGCACAAAACCAAAATTTTGGGAACTAAAAATTGATATAATTAAAAGATTACGTAACAAATTATAGTTGAGGGACAAAAATATAATTTGTCAAAACATACAGATCACAATGGATTGACCGTTGCCCAATTACCACTTGGCAAGGATGAGTCTATGGAGCGGGAGAGAAAAGTATACAGTGAGTTGCTTAATTTTGAAATGTTTTGTTGTTGTTGAAAAGAGAATCTGGCAAAGGGTGCGGGCGGGAGCTTTAATTCATTGCATTGGCTTACGACTTGGGCTTACAAGGAAAATACGTATATATGGACGACCTATTCATCTATTGACTTTCAACTTTGTAATTAATTGTGTGAATTTAAACTGTAAGAGCTGCAATATGAGCTCATCCAAGGCTGCTTTCCTGTTTTAAATGCAAAATACTCTCTCTCTCTCTCTCTCTCTCTCTCTCTCTCTATATATATATATATATATATGATAATACCTTACATTATTGATTTCTTCTATTCTATCTCAAGGAGTTACGGCATTGGTTGGTTGGCTCAGATGAATCATCGTATTTTAGTCAAATTGGCTTAGTCTTGATACACCTAAGTCCCAAACCTTATATGTCTCTATTTTGTAGAATTGTATTCTACTCTTTCTTATTCCTCTCTTTGGGAGTTTTATTCTAATTTTCGGACGGACTTGTGATTTATTCAGACTAAATTATAATAGGGATATATGAAATTCGTAATAGTGATTAATAATTGTTGCATATAAAAAAAAAAAAGTATATGAGCATGAAGTAAAACTCAGCATTTTATTTAGGGTGGGTTCACCCAAAATTAATGCTAATCAAGTTAAAAATCCAGAAATTTATGGGGACTTCTACATCCAGAGTTACTTATTATGCTACTAATAATCAAAACTATAACAAGGAAAAGAATACTCCTATGATAATTTGATCTCATTTGATAATCTTCTCTGTGGACTTTTGGGTTTGCTAGATATTTAAATACCAAGAAATTCATTTATCAAACAGTCAAGAAATTACAATTTTCTCAATATTTTTTCCACCAATAAGTTAACGATTACGGCTGAATTTGGAAAATATCTTACGGTCTCAAATTTATTCATCCAATGGTCAATAAATTAACATTTTTTTTCTTAATATTTTTCCTCTTAACCGGTCAATGATTACAACTGATCTTATAATACATGATTTTATCTGACATAATAATTAAATGGGTCAAATTAGCCATTAATATCTTTTGTGTAGTGAAATATTTTGAATTTGTATAAGACACAATGATAACATTTTGATTAAAAAAAACTCATCAATTTAAGATAAAACAAAAACAAGGGCGTTGCTTAACACATTTATATTGAATATAATTAATTTTAATTTTATATTTATTTATTTAATTAATTATCTCAAATTAACATGCCTTACACATGTCTTGAGTCAAAAATTTAAGACTATTTTTTTTATCTCTTAAGAAAACCCAACGCTAATATATTTTGATAAATTAATAATTTTGTAATAACTTGTACTAATTAAAAATAATAATATTTTATAAATAATATTTGTAGATCTTTTTTTGATTGAAAATATTTTGGCGATATGTTTTTTGATAAATTAGATTTTTAGTTTGTATTAAATTTGACTCGATTTTAATTATATTTATATAAATTAATATTTGATTTTGATTACATTTATATAAATTAATATTTTTTTAAGTCAATTCTATTATATTTTGTGGATTTTATAATATAAAACAAGGTGGGTTCAAAAAGTCTATCTGATGATCTCAAATAAATTCATCAAATGACCATCAACATCTCTCTCAATATCATTTATGTTGAATTTTACCTTACTCTTCTCACTTTTCACTCTCTGGCAGTGGCGGAGGGAGGGGAGGCCTAAGGTCACCCTGAAAAAAATATTTTTTTAATTATATATGTTTTATATATTTTTTTAGATTAATTGGGTTAATGATTTATGAAAAACAAAATTCATTGGATCAAACAAGTTGGGTACTATAACAAAAAAACAAAAACAAAAACAAAAGGTCAATACCAATTTCTTAAAATTAACAAACTAAAATTGATTTCTCAGAGTATTGATATGATTTGTTGAAATCTCATTTGATTCAAAAATTATAGAATATATAGCCAAATATGAGTAAAATATAGAATATATTGATTTTATTTGTATCAAATAAATTATATTATTGATCCTTAATGTATAGATGTTATCTTATTAATTTTTTTCAAATAGACCTTTTTTATGTTTAATGAATTTTTAAGTTACAAATCTAATATAAAAAATATAAATATATCATACTATTTTTATCTATTATACTTAAAGTGTGTCTATCCTAAATCATATATTTAGCTCTGCCACTGTTCTCAGGAATCTTCATTCATCACTTTTTCAAATTAATTGGTTGATTTATGTTACACCGTGCATTCAGATACAAGTTACCCCTAATATATATATATAAGGCCAAACATAAAAGAAGTCGTGAGTTATGACACCAGGAATGGAGTTAGGATTTTATTGTAGCGCAATGCTATGTAATCTAAATTTACAATTCAAATTTGTATCTCAAATCAATAAGAACTATTGGATCAATGGTTCTCATTTAAAAAAATTGATGAGATTCACTCATCCAATAATTTCCNATATATCACACTATTTTTATCTATTATACTTAAAGTGTGTCTACCCTAAATCATATATTTAGCTCTGCCACTGTTCTCAGGGATCTTCATGCATCACTTTTTTAAATTAATTGGTTGATTTATGTTACATCGTGCATTCAAATACAGGTTACCCCTAATATATATATAAGGCCAAACATAAAAAAAGTCGTGAGTTATGACACCAGGAATGGAGTTAGGATTTTATTGTAAAGCAATGCTATGTAATCTAAATTTACAATTCAAATTTGTATCTCAAATGAAGAAGAACTATTGGATCAATGGTTCCATTTAAAATAATTGATGAGATCCACTCATCCAATAATTTTCGTTCATTTGGGATACAAATTTAGATTGTAAATTTGAATTAGATAGTACTTCTCTTTATCGTATAAAAGGCCAAATAGTAACACAATCAGGAATGTTATTCTATAGTGTTGTCATCAACCACATCCCAACATTTGTCTTTGCCAATAAAAGCAACACTCATTTAAAAGATTAAAATAACCCCAATTTGGTTATTAAATATCGACATTAAACTTTTTGAATACAATATATAAAATATACTTTATATAAGTATTTTTGAAAATCCAAGCGGAGGTATCAATTTTTTTTAAAGAAAATTAAAAGAAATAAAAAGATATTTTTGAAAAACTTTACCCTTCGCCACAAGTGGCTCCGGGCCCTGCATTACACGCTTAATGGACATTAGTTAGGCCTGTTTATGGATCAAACTATATTGTGGAGGCCAATATTCAATCAATCAAGTTTTGTTCATTTGAGAACTTAATCTGGAAATCTAATTCAATGTTATCATTAGTTTAAAAGTGGGTTCCGTCTAATATTAAAACTAATAACTAATTCAACAACTGTATTGAAAATTAGATCTCAGATACCATTTAAATAACTGCGGCCATAAAGTCAAATAGGTTGAAGAAATCAGAGTAAATATAAGAAGTGTAAATACATAATAGTTATAATAGAAATAGGTAGGGACAAATCTAACTAAACTGCGAAAAAAAAATAGCAGGCTTTTCTGATTTACCAATGGAATATTTTAATTGAAGAATCGGAATAGATGAAATGAAAACCTTATATTGTCATGGGAAGATAATGATGTCTAAAAGCATTTACTTTAGACATTGTCCTGAAGGCCAACAGTGGATTTCTTGTATTCCTACCTTCAAATGTGTTTGGAGTAGTAAACACGTTTCATACTTTTTGGTGGGCAATGACAAGGGTACCGACAAAAAAAAATTCGGTATCGTGCCTTCAAGATTTATTACTTCAATTAATATTTTTATAGGTCATTTTATAATAAAATATTTATCATTTTTGTAGATGATTTACCACTTTTGCTAGTGTTTTTACTACTATTATATGGTTGTTTTTATTGCATTTGTGGTCACTTTTACCATTGTTGTGGTTGATTTTACCACTTTTTTGGATACTAACACAGTAATAAAAACAACTACAAAGGTAATCAATTGGGTATGATTCAAAGAAAAAAAAAATGGGTACCATAGACAACTCTTTTTTGGTGGGTCATTATTGGCGAGTCAATTAGAGCTAGCGGGCCGACCCATTCATGGTGATACCTCTGCGTCGTCGTCGTCATCATGTGATATCATCATTTGATAAAAAAACTAACAAATAGACATGTGAATTTTATTTTTTTTAATACATGTATTTATTATTTTAAATGAATGAGATAGTTACTTGTAGAGTTTGCTTGCTCCCTATATTCTCATCACACANAAAAAAAAAAAAAAAAAATGGGTACCATAGACAACTCCTTTTTGGTGGGTCATTATTGGCGAGTCAATTAGAGCTAGCGGGCCGACCCATTCATGGTGATACCTCTTCGTTGTCGTCATTATCACGTGATATCATCATTTGATAAAAAAACTAACAAATAGACATGTGAATTTTATTTTTTTTAACACATGTATTTATTATTTTAAATGAATGAGATAGTTACTTGTAGAGTTTGCTTGCTCCCTATATTCTCATCACTCATTAAAACCATGCAACTTTGCTGCTTACATTTTCAAACTTTCAGACAGTAAAAGATAACCATATGATACACATGAATATATCCACAAAGTGTAAGTCGGCTAAGGCTTTTGCCCAAACCGTTTACACCAAAGTTGTCTTGGTGTGGGCCAGCTTTGTCGACTTAAACAACAAGAGTTAATGAAGTTATTTGACTTGACTCAAAATAGACATTATTGCAACTGTGTCATGGACCAACCCGTGTTATGGCCTCAACACAGTACCCTCGAAGTTTTTGATGATAAATCTCACTTATAACTACCTATCTCCTCCTGCACCCACCACCCACCACCTGTTCAATTTTATCTAAAAATTACTTTTACTACCCAATAACTTCCAATAAATTTTTATCTAACTTCTCTAGTGATAGGAGCAAAAGAGAGGAAGGATCAAAATAATATGTTGTTGTTTACAAATCTTGTGCATCGCACGGGTGAAGACGTGGTTTGTACTAAAATAAGCTCAAAGGTTTTGTTGCATTCTCTCAAGAGAGAGCCTTGAAGTTATGAAACTCGTTACCTGTGGACAATGGTCATACTGCTCTCTTGATTTTTCATACTCTAAACACTATGTACTTTATAGATTGGGTGTAACCTACATAACGAGTAATATTATATTTACCAAGTATTTCATCTTAAATGATATGATACACTTTTCATCATTGAATATTAATGGGACCCACTTATTTGATGGTGAAAACTGTGCCACGTTACTTGAGATGAAAAATATGATAAAAAATCTTAGTCAGTGATACATAACCTTGGGCAACACCTATAATTCAGACCCCAGCTAATTAGACATGGCTACTATCAGTCTTTCCAAAGATCCAACTCAAAAAGCCACTCATTTAATATGTAAATACCATTGTGAAGTACCCAACAAAGAGATCTGTGCAAGTACAATGTTTTGTGTACAATCTTGTCAACCAAATCAATTTTTCCCTATTGTAACACACTAAATAATTTTGAGGCTAAGCTCATGCAGCAAACACAACCGAAAACCATGCATGCGACGCCATCAACTATGGAAACAATAGAGATAAATTAGTGATGAAGAAACAAACATGTACGAAGAAATCATGACCATCTGAATCATATTTACGATGAAATCATGCAGTTCTGAATCCTAGTTAGTATCATCTCCCCAAGCATCATCCCTCTTTTTTTGCCTTGAAACTATCCTGTTTCTTCTGGCTTCTTCTTGTTTCCTCAGTTCTCTGGATCCGAATGTTGTTGATGGCAACTTCATTCCCATTCCTTGAGCAATTAGCCGTTGGGCAGTTGCTACTGATGTCCGAGGCCTTTCACGAGGAGGTTCCAGATCTGAAATAGAATATATTTTCAACAAAGTTTCAACCAGCAGTAATCCAGAAAGTTTCTTAAAAATAACTAAGTTGTCATTCTATTTCTTTTTTCTCTGTTCCAATTTTGAAGTTTCAAATTCTTGAATCNTTTCACGAGGAGGTTCCAGATCTGAAATAGAATATATTTTCAACAAAGTTTCAACCCGCAGTAATCCAGAAAGTTTCTTAAAAATAACTAAGTTGTCATTCTATTTCTTTTTTTTCTCTTCCAATTTTGAAGTTTCAAATTCTTGAACCGGCATGTAGACTATAATTGACAAAAATTACTGAAAATTTAGAATTTGGTTCCTGTTCCAAAAGAATAAGGTAGAAGCAAAGAACTACGAACTACCACTAAGGGCACAAGCTTGTATCCAGACAATTTCCAAGTAACACAGGAGGTAAGGCCACAGAGAATCGAAGCTGAGTAATGGAGGGCNATTTGGTTCCTGTTCCAAAAGAATAAGGTAGAAGCAAAGAACTACGAACTACCACTTAGGGCACAAGCTTGTATCCAGACTATTTCCAAGTAACACAGGAGGTAGGGCCACAGAGAATCGAAGCTGAGTAATGGAGGGCCTGGGCTCAGCTCAGTTGATTTTTATCAAGTTCAAGTTGTCTTACATTAACTCAAGCGCAGCCAACTCGAAAAATTAGCTTCTAAGGGGTGTAAGCAAAAGCTCAGTCCACAGTTCACCTGACTGAATTTTGCTAAATTATAATTTTAACTCTTAATCAACTTTCTAAGAATGAGATGTAGATAAAAAAAATTGAGAATTACATGGAAACTGGATTCCAAAAGCAAAACAAAAAAACCCTTTAAAATCAGCAAATAGATTTAAAATCAATAAAACCAAGCCAAAAAACAATACACCTAATAAGGTAGTATGACTGTGATGCAGATTGCATCACACTACCCAGTTTGCAGGAGCCAGAGAGGTTTTTAGTGTGGCTGGGATGCAGATGCCTAGCTTAAATAGCAAAACTAATAATGAGAGCTAGTCGGGAAAAATAACAGAGAAACAAAGATATAAAGAACAAAAAAAGTCAGCAAGCTGAAGACACTAACAAAAGGAATGAAGAAATGTGAAAGACCTCACAAAAAAGAATAACACAAAACACTATACATATGAGCCATGCCCCAGCAGCGATATCAACATTGCACCTCCCCAGTTTGAAAATTAGTAGTAGGTCTTACTCAAGCAAACAGAAAATAGATAAATATAATCGATTCAACGTGTGCCCAACTCGGTGTATCCTAATTTTGAGGGAAATGTCATGCTAGCTTGTCTCTTCTATTATATTATTCTTAGACCAAGGTTGTTATGTGAAACAATCACATGCTGACTGATCCGATACTCGACCTTGTTTCTTTTCAAACAACTATTTCTCAAAGTAACTCACATAATACTCCTCTATTTTGGATTACGGGTAAAGAATTGTTGCACCTTTTATTTATTTATTTCATGAATGAATACCTCTAACAAGCTTACACTTGTGCTTCAGTGACTATTCTGTAATCTTAACATACATATATTGCATTATATTTTATTGACATCATTAAAAATTGAAGTTTGAATGAGACATCCTAAGTTCACAGATTGGAGGGCTGTAAAGGCAACAGGGAGACTCAACATGAGAGAATCTTTCAAGCTATACTCCCAAAATGCACCAAGGCACGCTTCGAGATTTTCTTTAATAACATAACAGCTGGCCAATATAAGGATGATAAACTAATAAAAAAGGCCCAATAATAGCTAACTGTAACTCGTTATTATAGGACATGGTACAATAACATATATAATTAAGTTAAAATGCTATCACTTTTTTGTTAATGGAAGATTTGCACCACCTTAAGTTTCATCAAACTTGCTACATGCTATGAAGATCTGAAAAACAAGGAGGACTCTCAAACATTACCTCTTGGTTTTATTGAACTGAGAAGCACATCATCGTCGTCAAGGATACGCATGGTAAATGGACACTGAATGCAGTTACTTGCCTCACGAGCTGCATTAAAGATGGTCGAATCTAGTTTTAACTGTGCAAGTAATCACCAATGACATAATATATACGTACAGCATCTTCAGATGGCAAATTAAAGGGGAATTTCAATGCTACATGCTAAAAAGGAATGTATGAAAATAATGATAAAAAACAAGAAGAAAAAAAAAATATAGTCTGCAGGTTTACAGTGTAATTCACTCGCAACCATTGGATATCACTTGTGTCATGTCACATTATCTTCAACACAAGTCAGTAAATGGATATCACAGATTGTTCTTGATTGATCTCTTTGCTCAATAGCATGCTCCATATCAGTTCTCACAGATACATATATAAATATTTTGATCATCCATCAGCTAGGATAGATGCTAAACCATACAATATATGATCTACTCACTTCTTATCATTATTCACATCCTCTTTTATGAAAATCTATGAAGCACGGACACTCTCAGATATGTGTCAGATACTCTTTTATCTGTGTCCATAATTAAATGATAAAATTTTAATTTCAGACTCGTGTCCGACACTTCTTTGGTGACGTGTCTGACACTTCTTTAAAACGTATCTACTACTAAACAATAAACATGTGTTGCAATGTGATTAACAAAACTTAAAAATTTGAGAACATATAATTACTAACACTAAACATGTTAAAGTTGTACTCAAAATATAATAATAAGAACAAAAGATGCATAAAAGTTTAAAAAAGATGAATCGAAAAAATGAAAGTAATTAATTAAATTATATATTAGGAATACATTGTCTACAAAAAAAATTGATGATTATTGACTATTTTAAGGATGCTTTAGTCTAAAAATTCACTCAGATGACTAGACATAAGATTTAGTTATCATAAAATATTGAATCTTTTATGAATTGTATATCATTATCACTATATTTGTAATAGATTATATAATGTTATATATAAAATCCAATTTTTTGTAGCATGTCCCCAACGTGCCTGTGTCTTATTTTTTGAGAAATGACATGTCGGCGTGTCCATGTCGTGTCGTATCCATGTCCATGCTTCTTAGATGAAAATTTAAAAGCAAAATAATCACGTTCGAATGAAGATGAGTTCAATCTTAGCAGAGACGAAGTATACAATCTTGCAATTTCCTTCTTCAATATAATAACGGTAACTTAAAAACCAACCCTTTGTGGGACTAGAAATACGGGCTAGGAAGCAAATCCCCCTCACAATGTAGTTGTAAGATATTCCACGGGTGGCTTAGAAACTAGTCCTCTAAACAAAAAACAAATAAACACACAATAATAATGAAGATAATGAAAATGAATTTAGACTTCTACCACAAAAAATGGTGACCAATTTCTTATCATCTCTGACTTCTAATCTATGTCAGTTTTTAATTAGTCTTCGCTCACTAATGCTTAAACCTTACAATTAGCAAGAAAAGTCGTGACAACACCCGAATTCTAAAGGTTTATATTCCCTATATCCTAAATCTTCTACTGGTAGGATTTGACTCCATCTATGAAACACTAAGAAGCACAGACAGGGACACAAGACACTACAAGGACATGCCAACACAAAACTTACAAAAAAAGTAGCAAATGGACACGCTGGGAACATAGTAAATATGATGTGTGGGTGTGTGTATATATATAAAATAAAATAAATATAATGTAATGACAATCATTCAAATAATCATTTCCTTAATTCTAATAAATGACATCATAGTATCATCGAATAAAATAAAATCAGATATAGGGATACATATTTATCATAAACATCCATGATCCAATAATCAATGACCACCATAATTTCCATTTAAAAAAAAATCTCACTCGTAACCCAAATTTTAAAGAGCCCCAATTTCATGAACCTATTTTTTATCAAATTACTTTTATATGAAAAATTTATTCCATTTGTATATAATTTTGTAATCGTGTCTGAAATTATGGTTAAACCGGTGTCCTATGTTTATGTAAAGATTATAACTCTTTTTATGTTATAACTTTGAACCATATATCTTTAAAATTACAAAAATAGCTTTCTTATTTATAAAGGTACTCAACAAGTTTTGAAAAATTTGAAAGAAACACAAAGCGTTTCCACCAGCATGTCCCATTTGTATCGTATTATACTCGTATCACATCCTTATTCGTGCTTCCTAGATCCCCATCAATATAGCAAGCAAGACCAATCCAAGCCACTAGTGGAGTGACAAAAGAAGCCTACTAGACATATAATGGATACTACCAGGTTATTTCCTACTTAAATGGTCGTACAAAAACTCTTAATTGTAGTTCTTAGCTTCAATTGCCATAACTATAACTAGGGTTGGCAATGGGTCATGTCGTATCGGACTTGTGACACATCCAAATTGTGTCGTGTCAAAATTTTATCGGCCCATATCTATAGCCCTTCTGTAATTGTGTATTGACTGGTTCGTGCCATATTTAGTGGGTTTGCATCGTCTTTAATTGGATTTAAGCCAACCCATTTATTTTACAGGTCTACCTGTTTATCACCCGAACCCAAATATGCTAATTCAATATAGGTTTCGTGTTGGGTTTACAACTGGTGTGTAGAATTGTTAAACCTAATTTCAACAAATAAATAAATAACAAACACATCCGTAAGCATATCTATTTACAATCAACATTTCCACATTAACATAACATGAACACGAACCCCAATAAGTAGCATATCACGGTCATTATCTGACAAACAGAAAATTGCACTTGATGGCCGNCCATTTGTATATAATTTTGTAATCGTGTCTGAAATTATGGTTAAACCGGTGTCCTATGTTTATGTAAAGATTATAACTCTTTTTATGTTATAACTTTGAACCATATATCTTTAAAATTACAAAAATAGCTTTCTTATTTATAAAGGTACTCAACAAGTTTTGAAAAATTTGAAAGAAACACAAAGCGTTTCCACCAACATGTCCCATTTGTATCGTATTATACTCGTATCACATCCTTATTCGTGCTTCCTAGATCCCCATCAGTATAGCAAGCAAGACCAATCCAAGCCACTAGTGGAGCCTACTAGACATATAATGGATACTACCAGGTTATTTCCTACTTAAATGGTCGTACAAAGACTCTTAATTGTAGTTCTTAGCTTCAATTGCCATAACTATAACTAGGGTTGGCAATGGGTCATGTCGTATCGGACTTGTGACACATCCAAATTGTGTCGTGTCAAAATTTTATCGGCCCATATCTATAGCCCTTCTGTAATTGTGTATTGACTGGTTCGTGCCATATTTAGTGGGTTTGCATCGTCTTTAATTGGATTTAAGCCAACCCATTTATTTTACAGGTCTACCTGTTTATCACCCGAACCCAAATATGCTAATTCAATATAGGTTTCGTGTTGGGTTTACAACTGGTGTGTAGAATTGTTAAACCTAATTTCAACAAATAAATAAATAACAAACACATCCGTAAGCATATCTATTTACAATCAACATTTCCACATTAACATAACATGAACACGAACCCTAATAAGTAGCATATCACGGTCATTATCTGACAAACAGAAAATTGCACTTGATGGCTGACATCAGCTCTACATAAAAAGTGTACAAATGAAAGTCCAGATGGCATGATTCCAAAACCTACGTTTTCATATAACATCGTATGGCTTAGCCAAGAAAACATCAGCACGAGTTACTAGTAAGTATCAACTTAGATGCCTCAGAAAGCCTTACAGTAGCCTTCTTTGCTGTGATTATTCAGTCTGTTTGATTAAATATCATTTCATCTTACTATTTAAGGGAAAAGATTAAAAGTTAAAATATCACAGCTCATCGAGCAGCACGAATACTGCTCATTCTACTGTAGCAAGGCCTTACATTTTCATGATCTTTTTCTATTAATGAATCACCAGCAAAGAAGTGAACCTTCGAGGTCTTGCTTGGGTTTATGATTGTGTCCATCTCAATTGAACGTGAGATTGCCTTGTTGTTTCTCTNGACACATCCAAATTGTGTCGTGTCAAAATTTTATCGGCCCATATCTATAGCCCTTCTGTAATTGTGTATTGACTGGTTCGTGCCATATTGAGTGGGTTTGCATCGTCTTTAATTGGATTTATGCCAACCCATTTATTTTACAGGTCTACCTGTTTATCACCCAAACCCAAATATGCTAATTCGATATAGGTTTCGTGTTGGGTTTACAACTAGTGTGTAGAATTGTTAAACCTAATTTCAACAAATAAATAAATAACAAACACATCCGTAAGCATATCTATTTACAATCAACATTTCCACATTAACATAACATGAACACGAACCCTAATAAGTAGCATATCACGGTCATTATCTGACAAACAGAAAATTGCACTTGATGGCTGACATCAGCTCTACATAAAAAGTGTACAAATGAAAGTCCAGATGGCATGATTCCAAAACCTACGTTTTCATATAACATCGTATGGCATAGCCAAGAAAACATCAGCACGAGTTACTAGTAAGTATCAACTTAGATGCCTCAGAAAGCCTTACAGTAGCCTTCTTTGCTGTGATTATTCAGTCTGTTTGATTAAATATCATTTCATCTTACTATTTAAGGGAAAAGATTAAAAGTTAAAATATCACAGCTCATCGAGCAGCACGAATACTGCTCATTCTACTGTAGCAAGGCCTTACATTTTCATGATCTTTTTCTATTAATGAATCACCAGCAAAGAAGTGAACCTTCGAGGTCTTGCTTGGGTTTATGATTGTGTCCATCTCAATTGAACGTGAGATTGCCTTGTTGTTTCTCTCTTCTTCTTCTTCCTCTTCCTCTTCATCTTACCCTAATTCTCTCTCATAGCATCCATACAATTGTCACACTGCCTGGTGTTTTTTTATGGAATAACAATTTAGACCACAAGTCAGCACAAATTAACCCCATGTATTAAGTTAAAACACTAGGAAAACCATTGGTATCAACCAAGAACTATATCCTACACAACCCTAGCATGAACCACTACAAAGCCTTGGCGCACTTTTACTACATTGCAAACCCTTCAACCAGGCAACATATTGGTCAAATGGACGCAATGGATGGGCATATCCATACCATAGTATGCACCCAATGTGAAACAAGCTAATACTTACTAGTAAGGCCTTCAATGGAAAACAACAATAGCATATAACAGGTTGCACTTACAAGTTAAAAAAAATGGCAAGTAATATTTTAATCAGCCTAACACCATAAACGCAAAAAATAAGATAGTAGGAATAAAATTACCAATTGATGGTGTTCTGAACACTGCAAGTGCAGCTTTTTCATTGACCCAGCGAATCACAACTCCACGATCTTTGAAGCTCTCCAACAGCTTCTGTAAGTCAGTTGTCCTAGTATTTGATGGGAAGTCGGCCAAAACGAGAACGTGACTTGTACCATAATTTACTGAAATCAAGAAGAAAACAATGTTTCAGATCCTGTATGCTATAATGCATGCAAAAACTTGCGACATCGATGTTGAAAAACTGAAAAATAAGTTGCAGATATATGTTGCATTGCCATTTGCATCTAACCTCAGTACATTAACTTGGTGATCAGAGGCAGCGGCATTCTGAAGCAATGAAGGAAGAGAGTATAACCTTATGCTTTCTGTTTTTTTCCTATGTGTTTAGTCCTTTATTCTTAGTTATCCTTTTCCAGTAACATACAACCACCAATGGAAAAATGGTTGGGGAGCAGGGCAGTTAAATCAGATTTACCAACATATCAAGAAGTACACGAGTTATATTTCTATTAGTGCGCTACTATAATTTGCAAGAGCTAAGCAATTACAATGATAAAGACAAATGTCTAAATGGAGAAACAAGAGGAAATTGAATTGCTCTTTAAAGCTTATCTAACTGATCCAAGCAGTCCAATGACGGTATGCCAGTCCAAAGATTAGAACCATATGCAATATCAGCTAATTGAATATCTTATACCCCGAATCACTTAGTCAACAATGGCATCTTTGTATGAAATGAAAGTTTTGTTTCCTATCAAAGGAAAAAATCACTCAAAAGGCACAGTGAGTTTATTTTAGTGCCATGATATTCCTTGATGGTCATTCTTACACTGTAAGAAAATAGATTTCTGAATACCTCATGCAGATTGCTTAACGGTCAGCGTTACCAGACTCACTAGCATATTTAAATCAAGCTTTTATACCAACTCAAAATAAGGTATGACAGAGGCAATAGCAAAAACCAATTCATGTACTTCTAATATGGCATCAAACATATCATTGTTGGCCATGTATAATAAATGCATTCGTGTTGTCAGCGATTATAAAGTAGAAATTGCTGATTGGTTTGTTAAGAAGGTTGTTCAGCATATTGTTACTAAAATTTCCATCTTAAGGCAATAGTATAACAGTTCCCATCTGAATCTGAAATTTGCTACTGCCATTCTAGCAATTTCAAACTGAAGTATTAAGTGTCCCCCCCCAAAAAAAAAGGCACCCAGTGTACTAGGAAGATTATGTTAAATTTGAAGCATTTCCTGTGAAAGGCAAAGTACCATAAACAGAAAACAGGTCAGGTTGAGGATATATGAACACAAAAAGGAATTATCAATCCAAGTGCATGACAAGATATCATTTACAAATGCTTGAATTCAAGCAATGTAATACACATAAATGGCATACAATTTTTTCTTTCTTCATCTCCTTCTGATGTGGGGCATGCGGCTTCGTCTTCAGAGTCATCAGTTACAGGCCGATCAGATTGTTGATCACTATACAAGCCATGTTTCCTATATGCGAACGTTCCCCTTCCACGCCGCTTAGGGGTTTGAACTTTTGTATCTTCCAGTGAGAGTTTTGATACTCCTGGTAAGCATTGTTGGGGAAGTAATTCATCTGGAGCATGATCAGCAACAGCTTCCCAGTCTTCCACAACATTAAAATCGCCATTAACATAATTTTGTGGTAAAATAAACTGGCATTAGAATTAAAATATTGAATCCAAAGTTTGGAAACAGGGGTGCAGGATTAGGCCTGTTGTTGTATAACAGACATACAATTTGTTCTTTTGATTTCTCTATTTCATATTTTTTGGCTAGGTTGTGAACATTTAAATTGCCAGCAAGATGCACATATCAAAATCAGGATGATAGTAAGAGATCCAAAGGGACAGGTCTAGAACAACATAATGCATCATTCTTTGAAAGAGAATATCGAACTAAGGAGACATGAACTAGTATCATACTTGAAGCCATATAAACATGTTTCTTCCTTCCAGCATATAGAACTGCTTTAGGGGTAAATTTTCCACTGCCAGGATTGGCTAAGGCTAATCAAGCGTCTAATATTTATCCTACAATACTATGCATATCAATGATTTTCATTCGTGAAAGAACAGCCTCACATTAATTATCGTTTCTCAAGTCTTCCATTGGTACTCAACATCACCATACCCTGCAATAGAAAAGGTAACACAACCGTTAAAATTATAAATTGATAGCCTTTGTTTCCCAACCATATGCTGGTGTAGTAGTATACTGGTTTCCCGAGACATGATCCTTAGATACTGTCACAAAACTGAACAGAGGCCACCATCAAGAACTCTTCTACCGAGGACAGGGAGAACTTTCAAGGCATACTTTTTGCACCAAATCTCATGCCAGAAGTTCACCTAGTGACCATTCCCAAATGCAAGCTTGGAGAAATCACCACACAGTTTCCTTATGCCATTCTATAAGCACAACAGCAAAGATCCCCTCACCTCCTTTGAAGCCCACTTCATCCTAGCCACACCACACTTCCCACACACCACCACTACCAAACACATGTTTTTTGTTTCCACACAACCTCTACCCAATTGGCTAAACAGTGCTAACTTCCTTGCAGCCCAATAGCACTTCCTCCCTGTAGACTAACCACATTCCAATCAACCCAAGTAATATTTCAATTCCTCGTCTCCTTCCCCACATGTTTCCTTTCCAAATCCCCCTAAAATTTTGCCAGCCTATTTGCTGCCAAAACTCAAACAGAAAGTAAGCATGAAAAATATCGGGAGACTAGATAGTAGATGGTACAAATTAAGGCAGAATGTAGAAAGATGGAGACAATATGCTACCTTAAGCCAGCCATTGCCCGCAAAAAATAAAGCATCGACTAACATAATATGTTGAGCCAAGCATAATTCAGCCAATCCAAATCTCATTTAATGTCCAGCAACACACTATTTACTCCACCTCATCAACCAATGTGGAACCTAGCCTATTACACTTTACCATGTAAGACCTATTACCATATTTACTGATCTTCCAATTGATAAATGTTTAACTAGTATTATTCGCAACAATTTGATCCTTATTTACTAACGCAAGTCACACAACACCAGTTAGTCTGCTACCACCAAAGGATTGGTGCTAGCAAAATGGTTAAGCATTCTTTTTCACTTTTAGGTAAGAGAAAATAATATAGCATTCCTAGAAACTCTCAGTCCAATCCCACTCACAGGTGTGACACTATTGAATTTTCCATCAACTTGCTCTCTCTCAAGTTGGTCTTGTCATGTGCAATCTAATAACTCAGCATCATCTCAGTCTCCTAGCAGCTCAACCACTTACAGCTTCAGTAAACAAGTAGAGCACTTCAGTGCCTCAGCTATGCAGCTCAGGGGTAGCTAATCATCTCACCACAAGCAATACCAGATATCCACACAGATGAGCTCAGTGGGAGTCATTGCACACAATCAGTTGCTTACCTCACCAAATTCAGTTAGAGTTTGTTATTGACAGCTGTAATCTACTCACGTGTTTTGTGAGTTAGTTAGTTAGTCTAAGTTTACTAATGACCTTCTGTAATTAGTCTTAAGAGAGAGAGCACTGAATAAGAAACTCTTTTTCCCCTAAATCTTCTTCTTCCTTTTCTGTTTCTGTTCACAATCAACATAAGAATTAACCAATAATTTGGAAACTAAGCCAACACCAATCACTTATTATACGGCTTTTCAAGTTCTGTTGGGGTTTCACAATTCCTACGAATATTTAAAACAACACTCGACTGAAAAACACACTAAAAGGAGCTATTTTTTATGATTGACAGCAACGAGTTTAAACACCCCACCCCCTCCAAAAAAATAAAATAAATAATGCCAATACTTAATCGCCAGTGCTACAATGGCTTGGGCAGCAAAAAGAAGATATATTGAAGACAGAGAAATGTACCATCATCCAAACAGCCATCCTGATGCAAAGCACCATCATCCAAATTTGAAGATTTCCCATGATCCCCTTCACAAAGAGGCCACAATTCATTAATTTTCAGACATAATAAATTACAAGAAAAGCATTGATAAAGCCAAACCCAAATAGTAAGAAATATAACGATTATACTTTTTCTAAGTTTTACATTGCAAGGGACAAGAAAATAAAAACCAACCCTCCTCAGAAGATCCATTACTAGGTGAACACTCATTCCGCGAAATCCAATTTTCCTGCGTATCCCTTTTCGCAGCCTTCAATTCACTGAAACCAAAATCAACTTCAGAACCCAAAAAGTAAAAAAACTAATACATTAACAGCACAAACCCACTTGACAGGCAATAGAATATGAACAAATATAGCAAGAGATGAAAGATGCCAGATTTATTTAAATGATATCCAAGAACACAAAACCCAAGCCAACAAACAGTATAAAAATTCATAATTTTACTTTCCTTTTTGCTCAGTCTTCTTTTCGGAACAAGAAGAACCACTAATTGTTCATGCAAATGCACACAGGAAAAGAACCTAAACAACATAAATTAAAGAGTTCCTGAACTCCCCTTCAATTTGTCGGAAATCAAACAGAGAAAATTCCCAAAAGAGTTAATAAAAAAAGGAAGTGGGTCAGACCCATTTGGAGAGGGAGTGTGATGAGACCGCTGTTTGATGAGGAGAGCACGAGAGTGAGTGTCGTCAGCCTTGAGAGAGAAGCCTTGAGAGGAGTAAAGTTTGGCCAAGTCAAAGAGAGCAGAGGACAATAGCAGTTGTGATGAATTCGTTGCTGTTTCGAGCTTCGAAACCAGAGATTCAAGAAGAGAGATGGCCTTGTCGATGTCTCCTTCATGTACCAGGTCTTCCACCGTTTCGCTCCAGTTGTTTTCTTCGCCTTCCATTTTTCTTCTCTACGAACACAATCGGTGGTTGACTGGCTGTTATAAAGACTTCACCGTTCTATGATGAAGTTAAGAGCTTGAATTCGAACTTTACAAAAATTATGATTATGATTATGATTAATTCTGATTAAAACTATTTCAGATTTATTTGTTTAATTTTTTTATTATATTTTTTTTGATCAACTTATTATATTAAAATGGGTTGATGTATATATTATTGAATAAATAAATATATTTTTAATCCCTAAAGTATGAGTTTATTGTTTATTTGGTCTTTAATTTTCTAATTATATCTATTTGGTCCCTAAGGTTCTTAGTTTGTATTTAAAAAGTCTAAATATTATACATTCGTCAAAAAATTATAACAGTTTTAGTCATGCGTCAATCACATGATTCTTAATTTTATGTCTATTTAGTTCATAAAATTTTTAATTTGTGTCTTTTTGGTCCCATATGATTGATGCGTGATAAAAAATGTCAACAATTTTTTGACGATCTTTTGGGATTGAACCACACAGATACAAAATAGGAACTTTAAGAATCAAATAGACACAATTAAAAAATTGAAGGTTAAATAAATACTATACACATATTTTTGAGACTAAAAGTATAGTTTATCCTATATTATTTCGTTTTGGACCACTAGTCGGGTGGAATCTATTTAACATCGACCAGTAGAAAAAGCTAGGCCTATGAACATTCTTCTTTTTTTTTTAAGGGTCAAAGTAATCTGATTTAATTTATGCGTACTTCGATTAATATCTTTCACAATCTAATTAAAAATAAATCATCCGTACCAAAATTAAAATATTGATAAGGGATAAAATATTCATAACTTGGCCCCAAAAGAATTACCAAAATTTGAAATAAAGACATTTAAGTTTACAGTTTATCCTTATCCCTACTTGAATTACTTTTTGAAATTTCTGCACACCTTGTGAACCCGATTAAACACAATATGAATCTATTAGATTCAATAAATAAATGGATGGATACAAAATTGGTTAAACATAACATGAATATGCCAACCACGACTTATGAGCTATATGAATTTGGCTCGATACGACTTAATTATATACGAATATCAATGGAATAAATTTTAACACAATATAAATTTTTTGGAAGAGTAACATGATACAAATTTAATATCACACAATTCATTGATAGCACTAATGAAACCCACTAATTTAAGCAAATTACTCGAAATTGATAAAATTTAAATTAAGATGATATGGTTCTCCATACCACCTCGACCAATGCAATAGTCCAGTCGAACATCCGGACATGGTTGGGTTGAACCATCTTTTAGGTAGGTTTTTAGCCTTATCCACATCCCATTGGCCAGCGACAACAAAACAAACGACATTGGTCTCAATGACTATCCAAGTAAGGCGGCAGTCAATGGATCAAATTTTAGACCGAATTTGAATCTGTTTTAATCAAATATGGAATAATATTTTCATCCATTTATTCGAATTCGATCCGAATCTATTTAGATATCTTAAATTAGATATATATAAATCCGATTCAGTTAACTTATATATATAGATATATGTTGGTATTTATTACTGTTAAAATTTATATGTTTATATGTTTGTCTCATCAGTTAGATTAGGAAATCTTACTATTCTCTTGTATTATAAATTAACCTTCTCATGTATATGGTGAGGTACACCAAAGCATTATACAATTTATATTCGCTTTCTACTCTCTTATTTCACAGTTATATATATTACACACACACACACACATGTATTTGTATATCGATTATTATTGAAATTTTGGTGGAATATTATTACGAATCAGATTGGATAATTGAACCGAATGTCTAATTATAAGTGGATTCGAATGTGAATATTTTTTATATCCATCGGGTAAAAGAATTGAATTTGGTAATAAATTTTTTAATTGGATTCGAATTTGAATGGACCTAGTTCCAGTCGAAATCTAATCTATTGACAAACCTATATCTAAGTGTTATGGCAAATCCTACTGCTAGATCCCTTCCGACTGGCCCTCCATGGCTCCACCGCCTCTAAGAACACCTTCTAATCGCCCACCTCACCTTCATAAATGAAAACAAAATTTTGTTTTTTTTTTTTGCTCATAAAAACAGGGGTAGGGTAAGGAAGAAAGCCCAGCGACCACCCCGATAGGCTCTCACTAATGGAATCATAAGGCCCCTGATCGCAGCTAGAACACCTCTTGGGACCAGACTTAACTAGCTAGCATAGTGACCAACCACCAAACCCCAATGGAAACTCCAAGACTCAAACTCCCAACTTCAAGGTGAGGAGTAAGGTTGATACCCCATTAGACCACCCTACAAATTTTGTTTACATCCACAGGATATGATCCAATCCCTGATTCTTTATTGATTAAGAGGATATGAGAATAACAGTACAAGTATGAACCACACGAGTTTAAATCGCAAACCAAAGCCGTTTGCAGCTTAAACTAAGACAATTCATACTTGCAATTTTATTCTCAACTTCTCTTAAATAATAAAGAAAAAAAGAAAATTGGATCACGTCCTATAGGAGGGGATAACATTTT
Source organism: Ilex paraguariensis (assembly GCA_963454935.2). NCBI lineage: Eukaryota > Viridiplantae > Streptophyta > Magnoliopsida > Aquifoliales > Aquifoliaceae > Ilex > Ilex paraguariensis. The sequence goes on from CAUOFW020009057.1 coordinate 601,584, forward strand.
GTGAGCCACACCATGTTGGTGTTTTGTGTTATGTTTCAATTTATTCATTTCATTTATCTATTTTCTTATTATTATATTGATCATATTGCTCGAGATTGGTTGAAGTTAAGAACAAGTGATTATAATTGCTAATTACCAAATCTCAGTACGATGGCAAGAAAATTCAGCTACATAGAAAATTTTTAATGTTATTGATGATGCCTCAAACAAGCCCTAGCTGTGAGTTCAGGTCAGGAGGTCGAGTCAGGAGTTCAGGAAAGACACGAGGAACTCAGAGAACCAGGGGTGGAGTTCCCCTTGAGGAGATCGTAGCTGAACCGACCAGGAAACAGCTGAATGACTGCGCGAATTGGGCCTCATGCATGAAACTCTCAACCAACCAAGATTATCTCCTAAAATCAAGGAGGATCCCATGAATAATGGACAAAGATCTCGACCGAAATCCCACAAAATAGGGGGCAGCCTTATAAATACTATGTAGCGCCTCATCATGAGGCGGAGATAAAGTGAGAGAGGGAGAGAAAAAGAGAAAAACCCTAATCAGTTTGTCTTGTATTACATTCAACTAATCAATAGAGAAAAAGAGAAGCAAGAACCTCCATTGAAGAGTGGACTAGCTGAGCTCCTGAGCCGGTGAACCACTATATTTTTACTGTGTACACCCCTTTAATTCCCTCAATATTTGATTGCAGCATCATACACGAGCCTTGAAGCTCTGATCCATGCTCATCTCACGTTATTTACACCTTTTGCTCATCCACGTTGATTTACGCCATCAGTTTGGCGCCGTTTGTGGAAATGACTGTTCCTGTTACAAATAAGCTGATCTTTCAGTGACTAATGGTGTCAAACATGAGCAGAAGCCAAACAAACCCATCTCGAATGCAGGACCAGTAGGGAGCCACCAATGGCAGACAGCTCGAGAACGTCCTAAAGACTGATCCTCTCATGGGGAATCCCCCCATAAATAACGAGATAGAGGCCCTTCGCCTCGTCAATCAGTGCTTGATAAAGCAAAACGAGGAGCTCTTGAAGTTTTTGCAGTGCCCACATGAGGCACGTCCGACCCAAAAAGATTAGAACATTCCCCACTACAGGGACCAACAACACCTTGATCCACTCAGAGAAGACAACGAAGAGGGGGGAGAACAGTCAGACCTTGGGGCAGGTTCCCCAACTACCCCTAGGAACGGCCACAATGAAGAAGTACAAAGTCAAAACCTTGAAGGTGAAAAGAATGATGTCTTCCCTTATCAGCAAGAGAGAAGGGAGCAATATTGGGAGCAGCACTTCAAGGGCATCCAGCAGGAGCTCAGCCACATGAAAGAAACGGTCAGGAGTAAAGCTCCAATTACAATGGACGCCTTGGTGCAGTAGACTGAATCTCCATTCATGCCTGGAGTGTTGCATTTTCCCCTCCCACTAAAGTTCAGGATGCCTCAGATAGAGTCATTTGATGGAACCAGAGACCCCATAGACCACCTCAATACTTATAAGAACCAGATAGAATTACACGGGTATCAGGATCCCGTACGCTGTCAAGCCTTTGCTATCACTTTAAAGGGTTCAGCCTTGGCGTGGTTTAACAGGCTCCCCCCCAGCCTCAATCTCTTCCTTCAAAGAGTTTTCCATTTCCTTTGTATCTCACTTCATAGGGGCTCGAACCTATAGAAAGCCGAGCTATCACCTTTTGAATGTGAAACAGGGACCATAAGAAAACCTCATGTCGTTTGTCCAAAGATTTAATTTAGAGTCGTTAAAGGTGGATGTCCCAAACAAAAAGTTCACCATCACTGCCTTCATAGCTGGTCTAGGGGTGCAGTCTAAAGATTTGATGTTCTCCATATCAAACAATCTCCAAACAGGCATGGTCGAGGTGCTTGCCAAAGCGGAGAAATACATAAACGGCGAAGAAGCTCTTCTTTCTAAGGTAGGGAGCTCTTCCGCACATAGAGACAAGGGAAAGGAAGAGAAAAAGAGGAACCAAAGTCCCAGGAGAGAGAGGGAAAGAAACAGATTTCCAAAGAGAGATAGATCTCTCAAAAGAGACAAATAGTGATCCCCAAAAAGAAGGGGGAACGTTAGGGACCGCTTAGGCCCCCCGCAGCCTGAACTACAGTCGAGGTATGCACCTCAGCAATATACCCCTCTCATTACGACAATATCCCAAATCCTATACGAGGTGCAAAACGAGAAATTCCTAAGGTGACCTTCACGAATGAAGACAGATCCATCTAAAAGAGACCCTACGAAATATTGCGAGTATTATGGGGATCATGGTCATCATACTGACGATTACATCCAGCTAAAGAAGGAGATCGAGTTCTTGATCCAGAGGGGACAGTTACGACGATTTATAGCCCATGACAACCAGGACAGGGCTCCGCCACCACCGGCACCCCGTCAACAAGCCCATGCGCAACACCAACAACCTTTAGGGGAGATCAGAGTGATATTTGGAGAATTTGCTGGCGGTGAAGAATCCAGTGCAGCCAAGAAAGCACACCTGTGTAGAATCAGAGCTGGAGAAGCGCTGGAAGTACACACCATGTCCAAAATGTCTTGGCTGAGCACAACCATCACTTTCTCGGATTCAGACTTGAAAGGCTGTCAGTATCCCCATGATGACTCATTGGTCGTAAGGGCCATTGTGGCAAACCAAACTGTTCATCGAGTTCTAATTGACAATGAGAGCTCGCCCGACATCATTTTCGCCTCTGCCTTTGACAAAATGGGTACATAAAAGAAGAAGTTTGAGCCAGTGAATGCTCACTTGAAGGGGTTCTCAGGGGAGAGAGTGCTACCCCTGAGATCCATCCAACTCGTGCTCACTATGGGGGACCCTTCTTGTCAAGCCACCATCACTGTGAAATTCTTAATAGTTGACGACCCTTCTGCATACAATATACTACTTGAGAGACCATTCCTCAACGCAATGAAGGCTATCCCCTCAGCATATCACTTGATCATAAAAATTTTCTACAGAAAATAGAGTTGGAATGGTCTNGGGAGACCATTCCTCAACGCAATGAAGGCTATCCCCTCAGCATATCACTTGATCATAAAATTTCCTACAGAAAATAGAGTTGGAATGGTTTGAGGAGACCAGCGAATAGCTAGGGAGTGCTACATGGCCTCGGTGAAGCAGAAAGAGGTTGAAACTATCCAGCTAGATGAGCTTGATATGAGGGATGAGCTGGACACCATGCCCATACCGTCAGAAGAGCTAGAGTCAGTCCAGCTCGATGAGGAGCTTGAACATATTGTTTACGTGGGATCTAAGTTGAGCAAAGAAATGAAAGACCTACTCATCCAGTTCCTGAGGAAGAATATGGGGGTGTTCACTTGGAAGCAAGAGGACATGGAAGACATTGACCCCTCAATCATCACACACAAGCTAAGCGTGAATCCCATTTATAAACCTGTTAAACAAAAGCAGAGAAGTTTTGCTCCAGAACGCCAGAAGGCAATTAACAAGGAAGTCAGTAAACTCCTCCACACCAAAGCCATTAGAGAGGTGGACTACCCTACCTGGTTGTCGAATGTGGTGCTAGTCAAGAAGACCAATGGGAACTGGCGGCTCTGCATTGATTTCACTAATCTTAATCAAGCATGCCCCAAGGATAGCTTTTCCTTACCTTGAATCGACTTGATTGTGGATGCAACTGCTGGGCATGAGCTCCTCAGCGTCATGGATACTTTCTCAGGTTATAATCAGATCAGGATGAACTCGACGGACCAGAAGAAGACTTCATTTGTGACTGAACAGGGAACTTACTGTTACCAGGTCATGCCTTTTGGATTGAAGAATGCTGGAGCCATCTATCAGCGCCTAGTGAATAGAATGTTCTAGAAGTAAATTGGGATATCCATGGAGGTCTATATCGACGATATGTTGGTAAAATCACTAAAGGCAGAGCTGCACATCAAGAACCTAGCAGAATTGTTCCAAATCCTCAAGGAGTACAAGATGAGACTCAACCCTACAAAGTGCGTCTTTGGAGTATCAGCAGGGAAGTTCCTGGGATTCATAGTCAACAACAGAGGAATCGAGGCTAACTCAGAAAAGGTTAAGGCAGTACTAGATATGCGACCACCGTCCAACATGAGGGAGATCCAACGTCTGACAGGATGGATAGCCGCCTTGAGTCATTTTGTATCCAAAGCAAGTGACAAGTGCCAACCTTTCTTTCAGGTGTTGAAGAAGGCTTTTTAGTGGGTTACCCGATGTGAGGAAGTGTTCAAAGCACTGAAGGAGTACCTAAGTACTCCCCCCTATCCTGATAAGCCCCTTCGAAGGGGAAGTGCTTACTTTTTATGTAGCTATCTCGAATTTCTCAACCAGCGCAACACTAGTTAGGGAGCGAGACAGAGCTCAACAACCACTATACTACTGTAGTAGAACTCTAAGGGGGGCAGATGAGAGATATCCAAAGATGGAGAAGCTAGTTTTTGTCCTAGTGACTACGACTAGAAGACTTAGACCATATTTTCAAGCTCATACTATCGAGGTTCCAACAGATCAGTCAATGAAGCAAGTGATGCATAAACTAGAGTCTTCAGGAAGGCTAGTTAAGTGGGCGATAGAGCTCAACGAGTTTGATGTTAGGTATAAGCCAAGGACTGCGATCAAAGGGCAAATTTTGACAGATTTTATCACAGAATTCACTATAGTAACACCCGCGAAAGCCACATTGCAGATACCTGACATTCCCGTATAGAAACTTTCGGTAGACGGAGCTGCCAATGCCCAAGGAAGCGGCGCAGGATTGATCCTGACCTCTCCAGATAGAATAGATGTGGGATACGCCCTCATGTTTGGGTTTAAGGCTTAGAACAATGAGGTAGAGTATGAAGTTGTCATTGTTGGGCTTAACCTTGCTCATTCAATGAAAGTAGAGCAACTAGAGATTAGTAGCAATTCCCAGCTTGTCGTGAAACAAATAGAGGAGTCATACGAGGCCAAAGGTGTGAAAATGGTTTTCTACCTCAGGAATGTACAGGAATTAATCAAGAAATTTGTGCAAGTTAAGTTCAAGCACGTTCCTAGAGCCTAAAATTCAAGAGCAAATGCCTTGGCAAGGTTGGCAACAGCTTTGCAGGAGAATTTGGATAGGTTAATTCCAATGGAGCATTTAGCAGAACCATCTGTATGCATGGAAGATGAAGATGCCTGTGCAAACACCACAGAGCTGGATGGACCCCGTCAGAGGGTATCTTCAAACTGGAACTTTGCCGAAAGATCCCAAAGAAGTTGCGAAACTAAGTGTTAGGTCAGCCAGATTTTCTATCTTGCAGGAAAACCTATACAAACGAGGATTTTCGGCATCTCTACTCAAATGTGTGGGAGATGAAGATGCTAACTACATACTCAGAGAGGTTCATGAAGGATTCTGCGACAATCACATTGGAGCTCGGGCCCTCGCAGGAAAAGCATTGAGGCAGGGGTACCATCGGCCCACTATGCTCAAAGATGCTGCAGATCCGGTCAAAAGATGTAAAACTTGCCAAGTACATGCTAACATTTTCCACTGCCCACCAGAACTTCTAACATCGGTGGTGAGCTTTCAACAGTGGGGTTTAGATATACTTGGCCCCCTCCTTACGGGGGTTGGACAATGTAAGTTCACAATTATTGGGGTGGACTACTTCACCAAATGGGCAGAGGTAGAGCCTTTGACAACAATCACAGAACAAAAAGTCTAAAACTTTGTCTGGAAGTCGATAATCTACAAGTTTGGGATCCCAAGGGCAGTTGTTTCAAATAATGACAAGCAGTTCGATAACCCTAAGTTCAAGAAGTTTTATGCCGAGCTGGGGATAAGAAATTTCTTTTCGGCCCCAGCTCATCCCTAATCCAACGGGCAGGTAGAGGTCACCATTCGAACAATAAAGACCGCTCTAAAAATTAAGCTGGAAGCACTGAAAGGAAAATGGACGGAGCAGCTCCCTGAGGTGTTATGGGCTTACAGAACCATAACCAAGATAGCCACTCGGGAAACCCCATTTGCGTTGGCTTTCGAAACTGAAGTAATAGCTCCCTTGGAGATAGGGCTCCCGTCCCCAGAACTGAGTTTAGCAACGCAAGGCATAATAGCGAGGCGCTGTTACTCAACCTGGATCTATTGGATGAGAAAAGAAACGAGGCATTACGACGCATAAAGCATTATCAGATAAAGACAACCAGGTACTACGACAAGAAAGTAAAGCACAAAAATTACAAGGTAGGGGATCTAGTGCTTAGAAAGCTTCTGCTTGCGAGGAAGGACCCTTCTCACGGGAAACTAGGTCCAAATTGGGAAGGTCCTTATATCATATCAAGGGTTATCAGGCCTGGGAACTATGAGTTNCTTGCGAGGAAGGACCCTTCTCACGGGAAACTAGGTCCAAATTGGGAAGGTCCTTATATCATATCAAGGGTTATCAGGCCTGAGAACTATGAGCTGCAAACTGAGGAAGGAAAATTCTCCCTCATTGTTGGAATGCAGAACACCTTAAGAGGTTTTTTCAGTAAGTTTTTCTGTAATAAAATCATTCTTTCAATTAAACTGAGAGCTTTTGACCCTCCCTTGTATATGCCTGAAAAAAAAAACGCTTCTAGCTTAAAGATGAGCTCTCCAGCTCATAAAATTCAGATGAGCTTTCTAGTTTATAAAATAAGATGAGCTTTCCAGCTCATAAAATCCAGATGAACTTTCCAGCTCATAAAATTCAGATGAGCTTTCTAGTTCATAAAATAAGATGAGCTCTCCAGCTCATAAAATTCAGATGAGCTTTCCAGTTCATAGAATCAGATAAGCTCTCCAGCTCATAAGATTCAGATGAGCTTTCCAGCTCATAAAATAAGATGAGCTTTTCAGCCCATAAAATAAAGATAAACTCTTCAGCTCATGAAATTGAGATGAGTTATTCAGCTCATGAAATAAAGATGAACTTTTCAGTTTGTAAACAGAGCTCTGCAGCTCACTTTGAACAGTTCAGTGCATAAAAAGAGCCCTATAGCTCGGGATGAACTCCTTGGTTCGTAAATTACAAGTTCAAGAGTCCATAGAAGAACCAGTAGCCATCAAATAAGAACAGAGGTTCATATATTCAGAAACAATATATATATATAAAAAGGATTACAAGAGATATTCTCAGTCCTTATTCGCCCTTTAAGCATTTTCGGAGCTCTGCGACTTCCTCCTTCAGGCAGACATTTTCTTCTTTCATCTTATCCCTCTCCTTCTGGGCTTCTGTCAGAAGATTTACAAGTCTCTGCCCAGATGAGGAGAACAATATGGCAGTCAGAGAAGATCCAAGTGAAGAAGAGGAGTTACTGGCGTGGCCATTTTTGCGTTTCCCAGAGGAAGTACCAACGTCCTCAACCTCATCAGATTCAGAAGGACAGAAATCAGCAGAATCTGGGTAAGAAACAAAGTATATAGCGGCACCGACAGCACTGAACAGAAACAAGTTATCTGATGTCATCAGCTTAGAATAGGACACAGACTCAACTTCTATCATCTGATCAATTCGCATCTGCTCTAACAGATCCAATTCGGGAGGACCTACCAATCAAATTAAAATCCCACGATAAGGAGACTACATTGAAAGACCTGAACAAATATCGGTTGTCGAGATACTTACCTGAATAAGAATAGCTCTTCTAGGATCTGGGAACTCTGNAACTTTATTCCTGAGGCACAACAAGGCTTCGTGAGCATAAGTAACTGCTAGGACCATATTCCCAGCAAAGCTAGCGGATGCACTAGAAGCAACCACACCCTAGTCTTTACACCAAGCAACAAGGAGAGACCTTCCAAGAATGAAACTAGATGTCCAGGGGGTCAATAAGCTCTGCTGACCCTAATGGAGTTCTGGGAGGTTTGCATCAAGGGTTTTCGAGCTCTGGCGAATTAGGAGCTCAGTCAGGGGCATGCAAGGTAGCTCTAGGCCCCATTGGCTCAAGGGGAAGGAAAGACGGGGAAAGAGGAGCATAAACAGTTATGTAACTTAGCAAAAATTAAACAATAGACAAGCCCTATGGGAACAGGGGCTTCTTGGTAGAGGTTCGTACAAGCCCAACACCTAGGAGCCCTTAGAGGAAGAGACTTCGTGTGGTGAGGTTGGATTAGCATAAGGAAATAAGCCTCAACATTCCCTTGATACTCCTCATTCATCTCAAGCAATAACAACCCTTGATTGTCCAGCAAAAGTTCAGGGCAATAAACTGCAATATAACAGGGGAGATAACTATGAGTCCACGGTAGAGCTCGGCGATCCTGGAAGACTCTCTAAGGTCCCAAAATTTCAGATATTTTTGAGTTAAGTGTAAAGTCAGCTCAAGAAGCAGTTTTGCTTTCAGAGGAACTCAGTTCCCCTCAAAGCAATGGCGGGCAATGAGATTACAGAACAGTACGCGAGCAGCTAACCACAAAATAATGAGAGTAGACTGCATTAAAGAGCAAGTTGGGTTGTGTTATTGTGTTAGAGCAGAGTAGACTACATTAAAAAGCAAGTTGGATCGTGCTATTGCATTGAGCATAATAGACTGCANAATAATGAGAGTAGACTGCATTGAAGAGCAAGTTGGGTTGTGTTATTGTGTTAGAGCAGAGTAGACTACATTAAAAAGCAAGTTGGATCGTGCTATTGTATTTAGCATAATAGACTGCATTAAAAGAACGAGTTAGATTGTGCTAGAAAGCAATCAGAGAAATAGGGAAAAACCGGTGCATTTACACCAGTATGTTTACCATTCAAACGAATCAGGAAAGGCAGACCAAGTTTACATTCCCTAATAGAAGTTACAAATGCTAGCTAAAAAAAAAGAATTAAAAGATCCTAAGTTTCTGAAGAGGGAACAGGTGGAGGATCCTGCAATGAAGTTACTATAGCCTCAGCTGCAGGAACAGAGGCAGAGCTCGGCAGCTCACCAAGCAACCCTTCTGGCAAAGTAGCAGTTAAAATCTCAGAAGAGCCAACAACAGGTAAGGAGGCTGGGGCCTCGATCTCAGACAGAGCTCTTGTTACCAAATCAGCAAAAAAGGACGTATCAACTGGAACAGCTAGAGGAGTGGACATTTCAGTACCTTCCAGATCCTTATCAGAGGCAGCGGGAACCAAGGTGCTGTCATCGCCATCTGAATCAGACTCCTCCAACTCCTCCTCAATGGAGGTGGCAAAGTCAAAGTCGAGGTCTGAGTAGGCCTTCTCCGCTTTGCGCTGAAAGGCCAGCCATCCTGAGGCCTACTTAGTGGTGACATCATCCTTCAGCTCGACTATTATGTCATCCATCTCCTTGACAACTGTCTTCTACACCTCGAGCTCACCGCATAGGCCCCCGTTCACCTCAGCCAGTATAACATACTCCTTCCTAAGGCTCTCGAGGGAGCCCCGAGCATCAAAGGATTCCTGGCTAGATTTGTTCCAGGCATTGGTTTTGAGTAGCAGCTCTTCCCTGGTCATCCTCAGCTCATCCCTGACCTTCTTCTCTCTTTTCTCAGCCCTATCCTTAGCAACTTGAAGGCCCTTGTAGTCAAAGGCCTGCTTCTCCATTTGTTCCTCGAGCTTCTGCACCTGAGCTCTGAGGCTCTCATTGTCAAAGGTCAGCTCAGCGACCTTAAATTCGTATGTCTTCAAAACTTTGGCAGAATCCTTCGAAGATCGGATCCTGCCCATCAAGTTCTTCAAGTGGAGAACCATCTGTGAACAAAAAAAAAAAAGAGAAACAGACATAGATCAGCACAATTCAACCGCGCCGAGCTAAGAGCCAGTGTGAAAATACTTAAAGTGGCTGTTTCCTGGAGAACTAAGCAGAAAGAGGCCTCAGGAGGTATGGTAGAGGCCCTCTAAATATCGATTTCAGGGAAAATGGATGAAATGACCCCAGTAGCCAACTCAGCATTGTCGAAGAAGGAATCTTCATTAGTCTCCTGGCCCTGCCTCCTTTCGACTTTGGGACCCCAGAGAGGTAGCTGGGATGGTTCTCAGGCGGTCCGGGGGGTGCAAAATATGGCTTGATTCCAATAATCAGCCCCAATGTTCCCTCAACCTCAGAAGAGGTAGGGGAAGCCAGCCCTGACTCGGAAGTCTTTCGAGGGGCAAACTAGGCCCCTTGAAAAGGAGAAGGGGCCAGGAATTAAGATGAGGGAGTCTGTCCTCCCTTACTCAGGGCAGAAAAAGAGGGCACTCCCAGCTTCTGCACTTTAGCTCTGTCAGCAGGGCTGCCTCCAGAGCTGGTATCGGCCTTCCGTTGCCACTTTTTCTACTCTTCTTTAGTAGGTCAACTTTGGCTTGGAGCTCCTCAGGGGTAGATTTCATTATGGAGGAGCCTGGGAGATCTAGAACAAGCAAGTTAAACAAGAGAAAGGAAAAAGAAGGAAAGACAAGGGAACCAACTCAGAAAGTGTTACCTTCTATGTCTTTAGGCCTAACGACTGAGATAGGGAGCGGAGCTTCAATCGATACCTCAGGAGGACTGAATCCCTGTGTTACTAAGACACAAAGCTTGATGAGCTCGGAGTACTTCTCTGGATTGCACTTCTCGACCTTTCGCTTCACTGTCTCGTCCTCAGCACTGAGCTCTGGTCGAATGCTTGAAAAACAACACAAGGAGAGCAAAGGTCAAAAAGGCGACTTAACGATTCCCAAACCAGAGCTCAATCAGTTCGAGCAAGAGCTCACCTAAGTTATTAGGGGGGACCAAGTTCTAGGGATACCCAGAGTATCAGTCCTGTCAGCAGGGTTGTACTCCCAATTGAGGCCCCCAACAAAAAAAAATTATTTCTTCTAACCCTTATGGGAGCTCGGGAGATGAGTAATGATTTGCCTAGCCACGGTTCTCTTGGAGATATATAAGAAATCTTCTAATGAGGTGAGCTTGACATTAAAGAAATCCACAAGCCCGGAAAGGCTGGGGACCCCGAGTCCATGAATCTTGAAGAAAACTAGAAGAACATCAAGTACACCTCAAAAATTAGGGGAGAGCTAAGCAGGGCAGACATTGAAGTGTTGCAAAACACTCTTGATGAAGGGATGCATAGGGAAGCGAAGGTCATTCTCAAAAGCTGCTGCAAAGAAACATACCCTCTTGTGAACTTAGGCAACGTATGGGGTGTATTTATCTGGACACCAGGGTTGGACACCAGGAGGAAAATCGTAACGAGTACTGAGAATTCTCACATGAGAAGAGTCAACCTCACTAGGTCCTACGAGCTCAGCGTGCCTAAAGGCGGCCCCTATGCCCGCTGCGCTGTCAGAGACTCTTATCCCACTCACCTTGCCCTTACCTTTGATAGGATTAGGGGGCACGAAAGAAGACGATGGGGATGGTTCCTCAGTATTTTTCTCGGCATCGACAGCATCTACACCGGGGAAGTTGTCGGTTTCTTCGCCTACATCCCCTAAATCAGTGTCCTCTTCGGCAGACCTTTCCCCCAAGANAGGATTAGGGGGCACAGAAGAAGACGATGGGGATGGTTCCTCAGTTTTTTTCTCGGCATTGACAGCATCCACACCGGGGAAGTTGTCGATTTCTTCACCTACATCCCCTAAATCAGTGTCCTCTTCGGTAGACCTTTCCCCCAAGAGAGAAGCAGAGGAGCGTGTAACTCTGGAAGGAGTAGACATGACTGGACAGGAGAAGGGTAAACTGAAAGAACGGTAGAGAGGGGGAATACCGATTAAACACTCCCTAATAACCTTAGGGTCAGCGCAGTAGCTTCCAATAGCAAGGATTCGCACGATAAAAGACCAGTCCACGAAGTGGGGGAGAGGAGACAGACAGTAATTTCGATTCCAAAAGTAAAAGAATCGAAAGGCCTAGAAATGCAATGACCACCTCGAATGAGAGGGATCTAGAATGAGGAAAGATGAAAAAAGGACAGAAGGGCATACCTAANAGACGGGGAAAGAGGAGCATAAACAGTTATGTAACTTAGCAAAAATTAAACAATAAACAAGCCCTATGGGAACAGGGGCTTCTTGGTAGAGGTTCGTATAAGCCCAGCACCTAGGAGCCCTTAGAGGAAGAGACTTCGTGTGGTGAGGTTGGATTAGCATAAGGAAATAAGCCTCAACATTCCCTTGATACTCCTCATTCATCTCAAGCAATAACAACCCTTGATTGTCCAGCAAAAGTTCAGGGCAATAAACTGCAATATAACAGGGGAGATAACTATGAGTCCACGGTAGAGCTCGGCGATCCTGGAAGACTCTCTGA
>CAUOFW020009057.1:618808-672637 GCA_963454935.2 Ilex paraguariensis
AAGAGAGAAGCAGCAGAGAAATACAGTGGAATAGGGCGGTTCAGATAGTCGTTTGAGCATTTAAAGCCTGAAAGACATGGGCTGAAACGTGCACGGGAAACGAGAAAGCTATGATTGTCGAAAGTCGCCAAAAAGTCCAAACTCACGTGCGGGCCAAGGTTAGCCATGTGCAGACCCTACTCGGTTTACAAAATAGCTCAACCCCTGCCCAAGCCCGCTTAAACTAGGGGCTGGGGGGCAATTGATGATACCTCAAACAAGCCCTAGCTGTGAGGTCAGGTCAGGAGGTCGGGTCAGGAGTTCAGGAAAGACACGAGAAACTCAGAGAACTAGGGGTGGAGTTGCCCTTGGGGAGATTGTAGCTGAACCGACCAGGAAACAACTGGATGACTGCGAGAATTGGGCTCGATCCATGAAACTCTCAACCAACCAAGATTCTCTCCTAAAATCAAGGAGGATCCCATGAATAATCGGCAAAGATCTCGACCGAAATCCCACGAAGTAGGGGGCAGTCTTATAAATACTATGCAACGCCTCATCGTGAGGCAGAGACAGAGTGAGAGAGGGATAGAAAAAGAGAAAAACCCTAATCAGTTTAGCACTGTCTTGTATTACATTCAACTAATCAATAAAGAAAAAGAGGAGCAAGAACCTCCATTAAAGAGTGGACTAACGGAGCTCCTGAGCCGATGAACCACTATGTTTTTACTGTGTACACCCCTTTAATCTCCTCAATATTTGATTACAGCATCATACATGAGCCTTGAAGCTCTGATCCACGCTCATTTCACGTTACTTGCACCTTTTGCTCATTCACGTTGGTTTACGCCCATCAATTATCTTTTCTGTGTCTGTGCTTTAATTGATTTATGTAATTTATTATCATTTATACTAACCAAATTGCAGTGAATAATTCTCAACAATTAATATCAGAACCAATCAAATCGTTAAACAAAAACCCAATATCTTTGGGCAATTGAAAAAAAGAAAGGGAAAATGGACATTATGTTTGTAGATATCTCCATCTCCATCAATTGGCCATGTATCTTGCAGCCCATATATGGTGGATTTTGGTGTTGTTTTTTTCCATATAAGAAAAATATTTTTATTAATTTTAAAATAAAAATATACAATAAAGTTCAAAACACACATAGACACCAAAAGCTACGCAAAAAGAGTTTGTTTCACCCATACAAAGTCGTAAACTAACTTTCCCTCTCTCTCAAATATTGAATGTAATGGTAATGTCACGTTATTACAGTCATTTGGTGTTACCATCTAATAATAAATCATTATATAGGCAAGTAAACCTTACTTAATTAGTAACTATAATATTCATATACAAAAAGAACTACCAAGTGGGTTCACCTTGTCCAATTATAAATTTATTGTTGGATGGTGACACCATGTAATAATAGTGACATAATATTACCGTTACATTCAATATTTACTCTTACTCACCTCCCCCAAAAAAAATAAAAAATATGACACGAACGCATATATAAACATATATGCACACATTTACTTGGAATAATCTCAAAGTTACAATATTCAGGTTTGCAATCTAGATGACTAATGTTCATATCCAAGAAAGCTATCAAGCAATGAACATTTCTTTTATACATTCCTCAAGCTTATACATTCGAGCTATTTAAGAAAACAAGTTGTATCTACATCTATGCACCAATTCTAAGGTTACTTCTAAAATACAGTATGCATGAATCCCCCCATTTACCCATGAGGCAGCTGAAAGGGGAACCGAAAAGTGTACTTGAAGTTACCAGCTATGCTCCAACAGATATTGCAGCAAATCATACAATCGTAAAAGAGAGCAGAAAATGGGTGTTCAATGAATCAAGGGGCAAGCGTACCTCTCACTGATTGAGATTTTTCGTACCAAAAATTAAAACATTTGAGGTCAAAGTTATAATTTTAATTGTCAAATTACAACTAATATCATCACCAATCATGGACTATTATGATCGATCACAAATAACATTTAAAAGATGTAACTTGATATTTAAAAGTTACATTTTTTGTGATTAATCATAATTTTTCAGTTGTAACTTGACTCAAAAAAAATTATAATTTGATCCTTAAAAATATTATATTTTCCAGTGCGATTGCTCGATACCATAGTCTTACCCTTGAATCCATCATGTCACAAAATCTGGTAACAGTTGAGCAGAAAACCTGTTTCTGTTCTGCGTGTTGATGTTCTCATAACCATTGTTTGTTTGGGAAGCTTGTGGGCTGCCAATTGCATTATAATGAGCTTCCACAGTTCCCATTTCAAGTCCAGTTCCCAACTGGATGTTTTGGTTGGAGAGGTAGTTTTGGTGGCCTCTTGTTAGAGAGAGGCTTTCACTGTGGGGAAGGCCAAGAGAGAGTGAAACACCATTCCCATGAAATCTCAATGCCAATTGTTCTGCATCAAACATTCTGAGTTCTCCAATTGGGTATGTGCCAAATCCACCACCATTGCCGGTTGTTCCTGCCATTAAAGGGTAATCACCAAACTTTTCATGTATTGCCTTGTTTGACAGGTTAGGCTCGATGTCCGTTGAAAGAATACTACTAGGAGAATTCTGCGTCTTGTCAGAATTTTTTGGTTTCTTTGGATTTCTTTGAACCATTCCATCCAAGTTTGGTGACCCGATGAAAGCAAAGCCTGTTTGAGCTTGAAGGGAACCTCCAGTGGTAGATTTTGTAAGATTGGAATTTGATAGTTCTGTTGGAAGAGATTTGTGGTCGATTTTTTTATCTTTCTTGGACTGGAGACTGATGCTTTGATCCATTGCAATTGCACTGCTTGCTTGTGGAGCAGTGGATTTTGACACTGAAACTTTGGTTGGTTCACTATGAGTTCTGTTATCTTCAGAAACAGTATGCTCTTGACCCTTGAATTCCTCCATGTACATGTCCTCAACCATAGGCTTCCAAAGCCGAACTCGAGCATTAATGAACCAGTTAGAGACCTGAATTTCATTCAATAGAACTGTCAGTTTTAATGTTTTAAATAAAAAACAAACTCATATTTACTTCAGTTTTCTATTGTGGAGAGACTTGTACTCATATGGTCTTCCAAGGTTGTAAATGTTAATGTAGGAGGATTGGTAATAGATTTTCAGTTTGATGTATCAAACTATCAAAGCTTCCCTCCCATAAGATCTAAACTTGAAGGCTCTTTGTGCACACCGTAGTTTCCTTTTGTGTTTATGTGTCATGCACATAAGTATGATTTTTTAATTTAAATTTATGCGTGCCTATTGGTGTATGAGTCGACCAGGATCATATACGTAAGAGATGGATCCCACATAGATCTGTTAAGTAGGGACTCCATGGGATGTATACTGATGCAGTATAGGTGACGAAACCCTTTCGCTCATTATACCATTATTTCTGCCCACTTCTCTGCCACATCATATACTATGTAATAGCTGCATCATCTACTATGTAAGAGGAGTGGTTTAACCTTTTTTGATTTTGTTGGATGTTTCTAACACGGTATCAGAACTGAACCATGGCATGTCATGGGTCGTGTGTGTCTTAGAATGAGTGTGTACCGGTGCGTCTATATGTCGGTGCATAGCAATAGGGATAGAGAAGGATGGAGTCCTTAGAGCAAAAACGGAAGGATAATAATCAAACTCCTACATACCTGGCTCTTTGTTAACCCTGCTTGTTTAGCAAGCATTTGTTTGTCTGCATCCTTGGGATAACTGCATACCAAAGTGGCAAAAGAAAAATAAAGATGTTATAATGAAGCTCAAAACACGCCCCGAAGGACACGAAGAGAAATCTCATGATTAGCGATGACTATGAGGTAATTACGGATGAAGGAAGTGCTCGAAGAGCCAAGCACGAAGAAAAGAAACAGCTCTTTGAGGCAACCCTCTTTGGGGTCTCCAAGCAGAATTATTGTGTTGCACCATCCCCAACTGTTGTAAACTCCGTTGTTGCTGTTGAAGCTGATGATCGACGAATTTCAGTCTTGAAACCTCAACCTTCCCTCCTAAAGATTCCTCCTCACCCAAGCTCTTGGTCGTGGCTTTGATTTGTGCAGTGATTGAATCTTTTAAACATCGAAATTGCTTTGAGATTGTTTGTAAAGCAAGTGCAGTGTAGGACTTTGCTGACCCAAACCCTGAAGCCTGCTCAAATGAAGCAACCACAATTTGCATTTGGTGATGGTAATGTCTGTATCTTTGCTCCACCTGCAAATGTTGGACAAAAATACGTGGCATCATTTTCAAAGTAAGTTGATACCTTAAGCATTTTACAACGGCATATATTCAGAGTAAAGTAAATCAGAGGAGACCTAGCAAAGTTTGGCCTAAAACCAGCAAATTTGTCCGAAACTTCCTGCCATAAAGAACTTGGGAATGCCAAATGGTCCCAACTAACACTATTTGAACACCCAATTGATTTCTTCTCCTCTTAATACTAATTTGACCCTATAAAGGAAGAGTAATGTCATTTAAATCTAATCATCTGACTAATTTGTTGACATAATTATCAATATTTATTGGATTAATACTAGGTAATAAAATATTTAATGGGGTTTATTGTCAATTCGATGGCAATAGCAGAGTACATCAGCAAATTAAGCATATTTATTAGGTTTAAATAGTATTAAAGTAATGCTATATGAACTTAAAAAGTAAGCTTGATAATCACAACTATTGAATAGGTAGTGGGTCCCTACATATGTTGGGATCCACAGTAATATCAATGGTTATAATTATTAAGTCTAATTTTTAAATTCATGTAGCATTGCTTGTAGTATTATGACAACAATTAGCTGCAAATGTTGGCTCAACGTCTATACCTCCTTGAGAATTGTTGTTCATTTGCTTTGCCTTTCGTATTTGCAACACAACATATAATTCTTTTGGTTGGTGCTGTATTTTGTGAAGGCACAACCCTATCACTGGTAAATTATGATTTCCAATATAATCTTTACTTTCCAAAATAAATGAACTCAAACTTTTCTATTTTTCTCTTCTTTTCTTTTGTTTGTTTGGGAAGACAAACAACTATAGTCATCAACATAACTTATAAATAAAGTGGTCCAGTGCATAAGATTTCTGCCACTATAAAACATAAAAAGGTTAAATGTATAAAATTTGCCAATGGAAACGGATAAATTTTCGTTTGCAAAGTTAGTTTTTATTAAATAAAATTTCGTTCAAAATATATGGCTTGTGTATACGAGGATCATACCTAATTGATGCACAAACCCAACTAAGAAATATATATATATTATTTTGGCTTAAGCAATGCTTCAAAAGAACCAGACATGCCCAAAAGAACCATGTTTTTGAATGGCCTTTTGCTGTCAAAGATCAAATGCAATTCAAGAATATCAATTTTGAGTTGAAACCTCAAAGAAATAAATCAAAATTGTACCTCATCAAGCATGCTAACAAGCTTAGCCTTCTTCATTTGAAGCTCCTGTCTTTGAGCAGTTGTAAGCTCAGCCACACCCTTAGCCCTACTTTCTTCTCCACTTCTCGTCTCACCAGCCACAGCCATTGATTCTTTCTTCATCTTCATCTTCATCTTCAATTTCTCCTTAGACCCCTCCCCAGTTTCATTCTTGTTTCTCTCTCCAACATTAGCAACTTCATCCAGAAGCTGTTGTGCAGCCTTCAGATACCTAGATCCCAAAATCGTAGTTTGGATACTAGAAAACCCATTAGAAACCACGGACACTGATGATGATGAACAGCCGGAGGCCCGGATATCGTCTCCGGCTCCCGGAGATATCATCCCAACTGGATTTTGCATTGGAATTTCATGATCAGTGGAAAGAAACCTGTAACCTGGCGGTTGTGGGGAAAGGCTTAAAGACAAACCTTTCTGTACCGGTGACAGTGCCGGCTGGCGAAACCCCAACTGCAAAGCAATATCAGTGGTTCCACCGCCACCGGAATTGCTCACCGCCACCGTTGGATGGCTTCGGGGTCCGGTTTGATCTTCTGAGCCCCATAAATTGTAGTGGAAACGAGGGACAAAGCCATGCAGGCTAGGAATTTCATGTTGGGTATGTACTGAAAGACGGTTCGGCTCTTCAGAATTGGGTGATCCAATGGTTGACGTCGTTGCCAGATTAGAGACAGCCACCATGAATTGGTTATGTGACGGTGGCGCGTGTGGTATACTTGCGGTGTTTGGCGCGTCTCCAGTGGCGGAATTGAAGAAGAGCATATTGGCCGGTTGTGGTGGGTGTGTGTCAGAGTACCCTACGTAGTTTGGGTTCATGAGATAAAGTGTCTGCAGGCCATCAGCTTGGATTTCTGAGCTTCCATGAAAGTACGTCGCCATTGATTTCAGAGAATTGAAGTTCCTTCAAAAACTAATCACAGATTTATCTTTCTTCTTTCTATGTATTTATCAAAGTATCGATCTGGGTATTCGATTTAGTTCTTTTCCTTGCTAAATTTCTGATGCTGAAAATTCCTGGAAGAAATAAGAGAGGGAAGAAACTGATGCTGAATCCATGGAATACCCTAAAAATTACAAACATTTTTCCTTCAAATCAGGAAGCATAAGCTTAACTAGTCAGATTAAGAACATTATATGAACAATTCTAATTATTTTGTAGAAGAAGAAGAAGAAACTGAGTATGAGTTTTGTTTATAAGTGGAGAAAAAGATGAATTTGGTTATGGTAGTTGTTAGTGGTACTTACAGTGAAATAAAACCCATCAAAGATAATCATTTTTACATTAAAAAAATGAAAACAAAAACAAAGGAGAGAGAAAGCCAAGAAAGATGTTGCAGAGAGAGAGAGAGGCTCAGTACCATCAAAGAATGGATAAAATACTAGAGGTTGGGGGATACATGAGAGCATGAGAACAGACTCACATGTCTATCTTGGCAGCTTAGGCTTGGGGAGTTGCTTTCTTGTCAGACTCAATTTCTGCAACTCTCCATCTGAAAAGGATAACAAGTAAAAAGAAGATGTGGGGTGGGGTTTGCACTTAAAGAGTCCCACAATGAAGACACCCTTGTAAACTTTATGATTAAATTGTTTCTTTTTTTTTCTTTTGGAATTAGGAGAACTATGGTAATAATTGAGAGGTTAATCCGTGTTCTTATAAACAATACATCTCTCTCTCTCTCTCTCTCTCTCACACACACACACACACACACCTCTGTGTGGTAGGTACATGCGATGGATAAGAAACAAGAGAGCTTCTGTGGACTTCCTTTTCACATCATTTGATGCGAGCACGTTTGATGGAGGGCCCAGAATAAGGAAAAAAAAGTAGCAAATTCTCAATGAGAGANACACACACCTCTGTGTGGTAGGTACATGCGATGGATAAGAAACAAGAGAGCTTCTGTGGACTTCCTTTTCACATCATTTGATGCGAGCACGTTTGATGGAGGGCCCAGAATAAGGAAAAAAAAGTAGCAAATTCTCAATGAGAGAGAGAGAGAGAGAGAGAGAGAGAGGAGACCAGGGGATGCATACAGCTGATAAACGAGGAAACGTCTACTTCCAAATAATGCTCAAGAGAAAAGAGAGAGTGGATGAGTTCCCTTGGCTTTATGTAATTTCAAATATCTTATTGTCACTTACACAAGTATTTTTCTTTTGTTTTTCCAGTTTTTTTTTGAGTTGAATGCAATTTTAGAGGATAAAACCCATGAATATCATGGAAAAATAAACTTACCCTAATTGAACAATTTGATAAAAATCATATTAACTTGCACAAAAAAAAAACCATAAAATAAAAAAATCATATGGGGCGATGTCGATTGAGCTTGGTTCATAGTATTTCCTCTAGATCTCAAATTTAGATTGTGTTAGAAAAATGTAGCTTAAAATGGCAAGAGAGAGAGAGAAGTCTCTCAAATTTTTTTTTCGGTAAGTAGTCTCTCAAAATTAGTAGTACTTCAAGTGTACTTCGTACGTACCATCTACCCATTATGAGGAAAAGAAATGGAACAACTTTAAATAATTAATTTTTTTTTCTCAATCTAAAAGAAAATCATCAATACGATGAGTAGTAAATTGATACAGAAGAAAATCAGCATTGTATTGTATTATTGATTGACGATATTGCATGTCATGACATGATATTACCGTCACATTCAATATTTTATCAACAAAATTAAAACATTAGTCAAACTTGATAAACCTAGTCTTATTGGGTGAGCAATAGTGTTTCTCATTTTTTTGCAAATTCTTTGGGGTAACACTATTGAGAACTAATTAGTAATCTAATCTAAAATTTTTAACTCAGTGATGTGTCGGTTGACGCTAACTAATTATATTATATTATTGTAATAAGCACAAAAGCAAACCAAAAATCAAAAAAGATATTGATTACTAAGAAACTATTATATATTCATCTTGATGAATAAGTAATACAAAGTATATGTCCATGTTTGTACTACTTTGTATGCAATTAAGTTTAGAAGAATTAGAACTCATGATACCTCAAACAAGTCCTAACTGTGAGCTCAGGTCAAGAGATTAGGTCAGGAGATCAGGAAAGACACGAGGAACACAGAGAACCAGGAGTGAAGCTCCCCTTGGAGAGATCGTAGCTGAACCGAACAAGAAAAAGTTGGATGACTGCGAAAATTAGGCCCCATGCATGAAACTCTCAACCAATCAAGATTCTCCCCTAAAATCAAGGAGGATCCCATGAATAATGGGCAAAGATCTCGGCTGAAATCCCACAGAATAGGGGGCAGCTTTATAAATACTATGTAACGTCTCATCGAGAGGGGGAAAACACAAAAAGAACCCTAATTGGATTATGGACTGTCTTATATTACATTCAAATAATCAATAGAGAAGAAAATGAGCAAGAGCCTCCATTTGAGAGTAGATTAGCCGAGTTCCAGAGCCAGTGAACCACTATATTCTTACTGTGCAAATTTCTCTATCCTCTAAGAAACACTTCATCACTACCATTACGAAGTTGGCAGCCTAACTTCACCGTTGGTCCCACACACTCTGTTCACTCACATTAGTCTGCACCATTAGTTTGACGCCATTTGTGGAAACGACTGTTCCTGTTACAAATAAGTTGATCTTTCAGTGACTAATGGGGTCAACACGAAACGTGAGCAGAAGCCAAATAAACCCATCTCGAATCCAGGACCAACAGGGAGTCACCAATGGCAGACAGCCCGAGAACGTCCTAGAAACTGATCCTCCCATGGGGAATCCCCCTACAAATAACGAGATGGAGGCCCTTTGCCTTGTCAATCAGCGCTTGATAAAGCAAAACGAGGAGCTCTTGAAGCTCTTACAGCGCCCACAGGAGGCACGTTCGACCCAAGAAGGTCAGAACAGTCCCCATTGCAGGGATCAACAACACCTTAATCCACTCAGAGAAGACAACGAAGGAGGGGAGAACAGCCAGACCTGGGGCAGGTTCCCCAACTACCCCTAGGAACGGCCACAATGAGGAAGTACAAAGTCAAAATCATGAAGGTGAAAAGAATGATGTCTTCCCTTATCAGCAGGAGAGAATTGACCAATATTGGGAGCAACGCTTCAAGGGCATCCAACAAGAGCTCAGCCACATGAAGGAAGCGGTCAGAAATAAAGCTTCAGTTACAATGGACGCCTTGGTGCAGCAGACTAAATCTCCATTCACGCATGGGGTGTCGCATTTTTCCCTCCCACCAAAGTTCAGGATGCCACAGATAGAGTCCTTTGATGGAACCAGGGACCCCATGGACCACCTCAATACTTATAAGAACCAGATGAAATTGCATGGGTACCAGGACCCCGTACGCTGTCGAACCTTTGCCATCACTTTGAAGAGTTCAGCCTTGGTGTGGTTTAACAGGCTCCTCCCGACNATCACTTTGAAGAGTTCAGCCTTGGTGTGGTTTAACAGGCTCCCCCCGGCCTCAATCTCTTCCTTCAAAGAGCTTTTCATTTCCTCCGTATCCCACTTCATAGGGGCTCGAACCCATAGAAAGCCAAGCTATCACCTTTTGAATGTGAAACAGGGATCACAAGAAAATCTCAGGTCATATGTCCAAAGATTTAATTCAGAGTCATTCAAGGTGGATGTCCCAAATGAAAAGTTCGCCATCACTGTCTTCATAGCTGGTCTAGGGGTGCTGTCTAAAGATTTGATATTCTCCATATCAAAAAATTCCCAAACAAGCATGACCGAGGTGTTGCCAAAGCGGAGAAATACATAAACGGCGAAGAAGCTCTTCTTTCTAAGGTAATGAGCTCTTCCGCACATAAAGACAAGGGAAAGGAAGAGAAAAAGAGGAACCAAAGTCCCAGGAGAGAGAGGGAAAGAAACAGATCTCCAAAGAGAGATAGATCTCCCAGAAAAGACAAAGAACAATCCCTAAAAAGAAGGGGGAACATTAAAGACCGCTTAGGCCCCCCGCAGCCTAAACTACAGCCGAAGTATGCACCTCAGCAATATACCCGTCTCACTACGATAATGTCCCAGATCCTATACGAGGTGCAGAACGAGAAATTTCTAAGGTGGCTTCCACGAATGAAGGTAGATCCGTCTAAAAGAGACCCTATGAAATATTGTGAGTATCATAGGGATCATGGCCATCATACCGACGATTGCATTCAGCTAAAGAAGGAGATCGAGTTCTTGATCTAGAGGGGATAGTTACGACGATTTGTCACCCATGACAACTAGAACATGACTCCACCACCATCGGTACCCAGCAACAAGCCCCTACGCAGCACCAACAATCCTTAGGGGAGATCAGAGTGATATCTAGAGGATTTGCTGGCAGTGGAGAATCCAGTGCAGCCAGGAAAGCACACCTGCGCAGGATCAGAGCTGGCGAAGCGCTGAAAGTACACACCGTGTCCAAAATACCTCGACTAAGCAAAACCATCACTTTTTGGGATTCAGACTTGGAAGCCTATCAGTATCCCCATGATGACCTGTTGGTCGTAAGGGTCATTGTGGCTAACCAAACTATTCACTGAGTTCTAATTGACAATGAGAGATCGACCGACATCATTTTCGGCTCTGCCTTTGACAAAATGGGCATAGGAAGGGAGAAGCTTGAGCCAGTGAGTGCTCACTTGATGGGGTTCTTAAGGGAGAGGGTGCTACCCCTGGGATCCATCCAACTCGTGCTCACTATGGGGGACCATCCTTGTCAAGCCACCACCACTGTGAAATTCCTGGTAGTTGACGCCCCTTTTGCATACAATATACTACTTGGGAGATCATCCCTCAACGCAATGAAGGCTATTCCCTCAGCATATCACCTGGTCATAAAATTTCCTACAGAAAATGGAGTTGGAATGGTCTGAGGAGACCAGCGAATAGCCAAGGAGTGCTACATGGCCTCGGTGAAGCAGAAATAGGTTGAAACTATCCAGCTAGATGAGCTTGACATGAGGGACGAGCTGGACACCAGGCCCATACCATTAGAAGAGCTAGAGCCAATCTAGTTCGATGAGGAGCCTAANCCAGCGAATAGCCAAGGAGTGCTACATGGCCTCGGTGAAGCAGAAATAGGTTGAAACTATCCAGCTAGATGAGCTTGACATGAGGGACGAGTTGGACACCAGGCCCATACCATCAGAAGAGCTAGAGCCAATCTAGTTCGATGAGGAGCCTGAACATATTGTTTATGTGGGATCTAAGTTGAGCAAAGAAATGAAAGACCTACTCACCCAGTTCCTGAGGAAGAACATGGGGGTGTTCGCTTGGAAGCTATAGTGCATGGAAGGCATTGACCCCTCAGTCATCACACACAAGCTAAGCGTGAATCCTATTTGCAAACCTGTTAAACAGAAGTAGAGAAGTTTTGCTCTAGATCGCCAGAAGGTAATTAACGAAGNCATGGGGGTGTTCGCTTGGAAGCTATAGTGCATGGAAGGCATTGACCCCTCAGTCATCACATACAAGCTAAGCGTGAATCCTATTTGCAAACCTGTTAAACAGAAGCAGAGAAGTTTTGCTCTAGATCGCCAGAAGGTAATTAACGAAGAGGTCATTAAACTCCTCCACGCCAAAGCCATCAGAGAGGTGGACTACCCTACCTGATTGGCGAATGTGGTACTAGTCAAAAAGACCAATGAAAAATGGTGACTCTGTATTAATTTCAGTGATCTCAATCGAGCATGCCCCAAGAACAGCTTTCCCTTACGTCGAATCGACTTGATCGTGGATGCAACTGCTGGGCATGAGCTCCTCAGTTTCATGGATGCTTTTTCAGGTTATAATCAGATCAGGATAGACCCAGCGGACCAGGAGAAGACTTCATTTGTGACTGAACAGGGAACTTACTGCTACCAGGTCATGTTTTTTGGATTGAAGAATGCTGGAGCCACTTATCAGCGCCTAATGAATAGAATGTTCCAACAGCAAATTAGGATATCCATGGAGGTCTATATCGACGACATGTTGATAAAATCACTGAAGGCAGAGCTGCACATCGAGCACCTAGCAGAATCATTCCAAATCCTCAAGGAGTACAAGATGAAACTCAACCCTGTAAAGTGCGCCTTTGGGGTATCAGCAGGAAAGTTTTTGGAATTCATAGTTAACAACAGAGGAATCGAGGCTAACCCAGAAAAGGTTAAGGCAGTTCTGGATATGCAACCACCGTCCAACATCAAGAGATCCAACGCTTGACAGGAAGGATAGCCGACTTTAGTCGTTTTGTATTCCAATCAAGTGACAAGTGCCAACCTTTCTTTTAGGTCTTGAAGAAGGTTTTTCAGTGGGACACCTGGTGTGAGGAAGCGTTTAAAGCACTAAAGGCGTACCTAAGCTCTCCCTCTGTCCTGGTAAGCCCCTTAGAAAGAGAAGTGCTTACTCTTTATTTAGCTGTCTCGAATTTCTCAACCAGCGCAGCACTAGTTAGGGAGCGAGACAGAGCTTAGCAACTAGTGTACTATTGTAGCAGAACTCTGAAGGGGGCAGATGAGAGCTATCCAAAGATGGAGAAGCTAGTTTTGGCCCTGGTGACTACGGTTAGGAGACTTAGACCATATGTTTAGGCTCATACTATCGAGGTTCCAACAGATCAGCCAATGAAGCAAGTGCTGCATAAACTAGAGTCTTTAGGAAGGCTAGTTAAGTTGGCGATAGAGCTCAGTGAATTAGATATTAGGTATAAGCCAAAGACTGCAATCAAAGGGCAAATTTTGACAGATTTCATCGTAGAATTCACTGCAGTAACACTCGTGGAAGCCACACTGCTAATATCTGACCTTCCCGTATGAAAACTTTTGGTAGACGGAGCTGCCAATGCCCAAGGAAGCGGCGCAAGATTTATCCTGACCTCTCCAAATGGAATAGATGTGTAATACGCCCTCAGGTTTGGGTTTAAGGCTTCAAACAACGAGGCAGAATATGAAGCTGTCATTGTTGGGCTCAACCTTGCTCATTCAATGGAGGTAGAGCAGTTGGAGATCAGCAGCGATTCCCAGCTTATCGTGAAACAGATAGAGGAGTCATACGAGGCTAAGGGTGAGAAAATGGTTCTCTACCTCAGAATGACACAGGAATTGATCAAGAAGTTTGTGCAAGTTAAGTTCAAGCATGTTCCTAGAGCCGAAAATTCAAGAGCAGACGCCTTGGCAAGGTTGGCAACACCTTTACAGGAGAATTTAGATAGGTTAATTCCAGTGGAGCATTTAGCAGAACCATCTGTATGCATGGAAGATGAAGAAATTCTGCCTGTGCAAACACCACCGAACTGGATGGACCCCGTCAGAAGGTATTTTCAAAATGGGACTTTGCCGGAAGATCCCAAAGAAGCTGCAAAACTAAGGGTCAAGTTAGCTAAATTTTTTATCTTGTAGGGAAACCTATACAAACGAGGATTTTTGACACCTCTACTCAAATGTGTGGAAGATGAAAATGCTAACTACATACTCATAGAGATCCATGAAGGAGTCTGCAGCAATCACATCGGAGCTCGGGCCCTAACAGGAAAAATATTGAGGCAGGGATACTACTGGCCCACTACACTCAAAGATGCTGCAGATCTGGTCAAAAGATATAGAGCTTTCCAAATACACGCCAACATTCCCCACTGCCCACTAGAGCTCCTAACATCGGTGGTGAGCCCCTGACCTTTTCAACAATGGGGTTTAGATATACTTAGCCCCTTCCTTACGGCAGTTGGATAATTCAAGTTCGCCATTATTGGGGTGGACTACTTCACCAAATGGGCAGAGGCAGAGCCTTTGGCAACAATCACAGAATAAAAAGTCCAAAACTTTGTCTAAAAGTTAAAAATCTGCAGGTTTGGGATTCCAAGGGCAGTTGTTTCAGACAATGGGAAGCAGTTCGATAACCCTAAGTTCAAGAAGTTTTGTGCCGAGCTGGGAATAAGAAATTTCTTTTCGGCCCCAGCTCATCCCCAATCTAACGGGCTGACAGAGGTCACCATTTGAAAAATAAAGATCGCCCTGAAAACTAAGCTGGAAGAACTGAAAGAAAAATGGGTGGAGTAGCTCCCTGAGGTGTTATGGGCTTACAGAACCACAGCTAGGACAGCCACTCAGGAAACTCCGTTTACATTGACTTTCGGAACTGAAGCGTGGCTCCCGTGGAGATAAGGCTCCCGTCCCCCAGAACTGAGTTTAGCGACGCAAGGCATAATGATGAGGCGCTGCTACTCAACTTCGATCTATTGGATGAGAAGAGAGACGAGGCCTTACAACACATAAAGCATTATCAGAGAAAGACAGCTAGGTACTACGATAAGAAAGTAAAGCATATGAGTTACAAGGTAGGGGGATCTAGTGCTTAAAAAGCTTCTGCTTGCGAGGAAGGACCCTTCCCACAGGAAACTAGGCCCAAACTAGGAAGGTCCTTATATCATATCAAGGGTTACCAGGCCTGGGAATTATGAGCTGCAAACTGAAGAAGGAAAAATCTTGCCTCATTCTTGTAGAACACCTTAAGAGGTTTTTTCAGTAAGTTTTTCTATAATAGAATCATTCTTTCAATTAAACTTAGAGCTTTTGACCCTCTCTTGTATATGTCTGCAAAACAAAAAAACTCTTCCAACTCAAAGATGAGCTTTCTAGCTCATAAAACCAAGATGAGCTCTTCAGCTCATAAAATAAAGATAAGCTCTCTAGCTCATAAAATATAGATGAGCTCTTCAGGTCATAAAATAATGATGAACTCTTCACCTCATAAAATAATGATGAGCTCTTCAGCTCATAAAATAAAGGTGAGTTATTCAACTCATAAAATTGAGATGAGATTTTCAGCTCATAAAGATAAGATGAACTCTTCAACTCATAAAATTGAGGTGAGCTTTTCAGCTCATAAAGATAAGATGAGCTCTTCAGCTCATAAAATAATGATGAGCTCTTCAGCTCATAAAATAAAGATGAGCTACTCAGCTCATAAAATAAGGATGAATTTTTCAGTTCATAAACAGAGCTCTGCAACTCACTTTGAACATTTCAGTGAATAAAAAGAGCCCTATAGCTCAAGATGAACTCTTCGGTTCGTAAAACGAACTCTGTAGCTCACAGCTTACCCTACCAGTCCACTCAAAAGGGTCCTGAAACCCGTGAATAGAGACATATAACTAGATTCAAGATTACAAATTTAAGAGTCCACAGAAGAACGAGTAGCCATCAAATAAGAACAAAGGTTCATATATCCAGCAACAATACGAAGAAAAAAAGGGGTAACAAGAGATATTCTCAATCCTTATTCGCCCTTTAAGCGTCTCTAGAGCTTTGCAACTTTCTCCTTCAGGTGGACATTTTCTTCTTTCAGCTCATCATTTTCCTTCTGGGTTTCTGTCAGAAGATTTACAAATCTCTGCCCAGATAAGGAGAGTAATATGACAGCCAGAGAAGATCCAACGTTTGTGTTTCTCAGAGAAAGTACCAACGTTTTCAACCTCATCAAATTCAAAAGGATAGGAATCAGCAGAATTTGGGTAAGAAACAAAGTCCATAGTGGCACCGGTAGTACTGAACAGAAATAAGTTATCTGATGTCACCAGCTCAGAATAGGACACAGGCTCAATTTATATTATCTGATCAATTCGCATCTGCTCTAACAGATCCAATTCGGGAGGACTTGCCAACCAAATTAATTCCTACGATTAGGAGATTACATCAAGAGACCTGAACAAATACAGGTTGCCGACATACTTACCTGAATAAGAGTAGCTCCTCCAGGATCTGGAAACTTTGCACTCTCTGTAGTGCAGCTCTATAGATCTCCAAGAATCCCCAGTTACATAAAAAAGCGATTGACCCATCCCTCAGGAGGAGAATGAAGGTCAAACACCAGACGCCGCAGCTTGAAGTGCCTCCACCGAAAATAGACAAAGCTCGGGACCTCTTCCTCCTTGACGTCGAAAAAGTAGAAGAATTCTCCCACAGTGGGGAATTTGGCATCACCATGCAAGCTTCAAAACAGAAAGAAACTGATCATGATGGTCCATCCTTGGGAGAGAGACGAGAAGGGCATAACCCACAATAGGCCAAGATGTAACCAACAACGAGATGAATGGGAAGACACAAGCCCATGTCCAAAGCCCCCTCAAAAAGCAAGTCTCCCCTCGAGGGAGATAATTGCAAGGCTCGTCAGAAGATGGGGCTCGCAAAACTAGTTCCACGTCAAGAAAGAATTTCTTCTTTATCCCGACTAAGTCTGACAGTGACAATGACGAAGGCACTAAGTAACGGGTCTTCCACTCCCACTCAATTCTGTAGGAGCTTCATTCCCTGAACAGGGGGAGATTGGGGCAGCCATTGGAGTTGCAGGAAGGCAAAGGGAAGACGTGGGAAGAAGATCACAAAGGTGAAAAGCTTTCGAAGGGGATGAATGTCCACGGAATCAAGAAGTCAAGATATTAAAGAATCAAGAAACACGCCGAACCCAAAGGCGACGGACCTTTGTGTTTCCAAATTAAGGCAACAGATATGTTTAAAGAAGGCAATAAAATATGGACAATAAAGGATAAGTTAATGATAATTTCTACCAGTCATGAGCTATTAAATAGCCAAAGAAGGCTTGATACAGCCTTGGATAAGCCTAGGAGGTCGAATTCTTTCCTCGATTATGATGGGGTTCAATAATTTAAATAATTGGATCATATCCTAAAATAGACTTCTCAGATTTTTTTGGGCTGACTAAAAGGGAAACTTTATTTCTGGGGCACAACAAGGCTTCGTGAGCATAAACAGCTGCTAGAACCGTATCCCCAACAAAACNTTTTTGGGCTGACTAAAAGGGAAACTTTATTTCTGCGGCACAACAAGGCTTCGTGAGCATAAACAGCTGCTAGAACCATATCCCCAGCAAAACTAGCAGATGCACTAGAAGCAACCACACCCTAGTCTTTACACCCAGCAACAAGGAGATACCTTCTAAGAATGAAACCAGATTTTCAGGGGAGTCAGTAAGCTCTGCTGACCCTAATGGAGTTCTGGGAGGTCTGCACCAAGGGTTTTCAAGCTCCAGAGAATTAGGAGCTCAGTCAGGGGTATGCATGGTAGCTCTAGGCCTCGTTGCCTCAAGGGGAAGGAAAGACGGGGAAAGAGGAACATAAGCAGTTATGTAACTTAGCAAAAATAAGACAATAAACAAGCCCTATGTAACTGGGGCTTCTTGGTAGAGGTTCGTACAAGGCCAACATCTAGGAGCGGTCAAAGAAAGAGACTTCTTGTGGTGAGGTTGGATTAGCAGAAAGAAATAATAGTCTCAACATTTTCTCGTTATCCCTCATCCGCCTCAAGTATTTTCAGCACTCGGTGAGCCTAGGCAGAACTCAACCCCTGACTTTGGAGGTAAGATGCCTTTCCAAAGAGACCAGCTCGTATGATTGTGTGGACCTTTTGATACATCTCCTCAAAAAAACCTTATGTGGACCTCGGGTTAAACTTCGAGAAAGGCTCTTCTTCCAACAAAGTACCTATGCATGCAGCAACATGGCCTCCAAAGATGTACTTGTGATGGACCTCAGCATCAAGTTGCTTACTCTCTTTTCCAAATCCAGTAAATCTCTTGTCACTGTGAGGAATGTCAAGTCCACCATCCAATACTCCCTTTGGGGTGGGCTCTACTTTAAGCTTTTCAAAAACAAAAAATATCAAGAATCGGATGTATAAAAACAGAAGGTTAACATTCATAAGACTCCAGACCAAGTAGCCTCAACATTCCCCTGACACTCCTTATCCATCTCAAGCAATAACATCCCTCGACTGTCTAGCACAAGTTCAGGGCAATAAGCTGCAACATAACATGGGAGATTAACTATGGATCCACGGTAGAGCTCAGCGATCCTGGAAGACTCTCTGAGGTCCCAAACATTCAGATAGTTGTGAGTTAAGTGTAGCTCGTATAGCTGCACGGACCTTCCAAGGCAGCTTCCAACTATTCAAACAAGCAGCATACTCTCTTCGATCAAACACAAGCATAGTAATCTCCTAAAGTTAGATCTCAATTCCTTTCTTCTCAAAAAAGTTCAGGAAGCCAACAAACTTATAGTTCCAGCAGCTTTGCTTTCAGAGGAACTTAGTTCCCCTCAAAGCAATGGGGGACAATGAGAGTACAGAGCAGTACGAGAGCAGCTAACCACAAAATAATGAGAGTAGATCTGAGAAAAGCAGAGTAGACTGCATTGAAGAGCAAGTTGGATTGTGTTATCGTATTGAGCAGAGTAGACTGTATTAAAATAGCAAGTTAGATTGTGTTAAAAAGCAATTAGAGAAAGAGAAAAAAACCAGTGCGTTTACCATTCAGACGAGTCAAGAAAGCAGGTCAAGTTTACATTCCCCAATAGAAGTTACAAATGCTAAAAAAAAAAAAAAAAAGGAATTAAAAGATCCTAAATTTCTGAAGAGGGAACAAGTGGAGGATCCTGCAATGTAGTTACTATAGCCTCTGCAGCAGGAATAGAGGCAGAACTCGGTAGCTCACTAGGCAACCCTTCTGTCAAGGCAACAGTTGAAATCTCAGAAAAGCCAAGAACAGGCGAGGAGGCTGGGGCCTCGATCCCAGGCAGAGCTCTCGTTACCAAATCAGCAGAAAAGGACGTATTAGCAAGAACAACTGGTGGAGTGGACATTTTAGTACCTTTCAAAGCCCTATAAGAGGCAGCAGGAGCCAAGGTTCTATCATCGCCCTCTGAATCAGACTCCTCCAACTCCTCTTCAGTGAGGATGACAAAGTCAAAGTCGAGGTCTGGGTAGGTTTTCTCCGCTTTGCGTTGAAAGGCCAGCCATCTTGAGGCCCACTTTGTGGTGACATCATCCTTCAGCTCGACTATTATGTCATCCCTCTCATTGACAATTGTCTTCTGCACCTCGAGCTCACCGTATAGGCTCTCGTTCGCCTCAGCCAGTATAACATACTCCTTTCTAAGGCTCTCAAGGGAGCCCCGAGCATCAAAGGCTTTCTGGTTAGCTTTGTTCTAGGCATTGGTTTTGAGTAACAGTTCTTCCCTGGTCATCCTCAGCTCATCCCTGACCTTCTTCTCTCTTTCCTCAGTCCTATCCTTTGCAGCTTGAAGGCCTTCGAAGTCAGAGGCCTACTTCTCCATTTGCTCCTCGAGCTTTTGTACCTAAACTCTGAGGCTCTCATTGTCAAAGGTCAGCTCAGCGACTTTAAACTCATATGTTTTCAAAGCATTGACAGAGTCCTCCGAAGATCGGACCCTGCCATTAAGTTCTTCAAATGAAGAGCCATCTGTGGACAAAAAAAAGAGAGGAAACAAACATAGATCAGCACAATTCAACCGCGCCAAACTAAGAAGGAGTGTGAAAATACTTACAGTGGTTGCTCCCTAGAGAGCTGAGCAGATAGGCCTTAGGAGGCATGGTAGAGGCCATCTGAATATCGAATTTAGGGTGAATGGATGAAATGGGCCCAGCAGCCAACTCAGCATTGTCAAAGAAGGAGTCTTCATCAGTCTCCTGGCCCTCCCTCTTTTCGACTTTGGGACTCCGGAGAGGCAGCTGGGATGGTTG
This sequence comes from Ilex paraguariensis, assembly GCA_963454935.2. Classification (NCBI taxonomy): domain Eukaryota; kingdom Viridiplantae; phylum Streptophyta; class Magnoliopsida; order Aquifoliales; family Aquifoliaceae; genus Ilex; species Ilex paraguariensis. The sequence goes on from CAUOFW020009057.1 coordinate 638,759, forward strand.
TTCAGGTGGTCTGGGGGGTGCAAAGTCTGGCTTAATTCCAGTAATCAACCCTAATGCTCTTTCAACCTCAAAAGATGTGGAGGAAGTCAGCCCTGGCTCGAAAGTCTTTCGGGGGACAAATTGGGCCCCTTGAAGAGGAGAAGGGGCCAGGGATTGAGATGAGGGAGTCTGTCCTCCCTTGCTCAAGGCAGGAGAAGAGGGCACTCTCAGCTTCTGCACTTTAGCTCTGTCAACGAGGCTGCCTCCAGAGCTGGTATCGGTTTTCCGTTTGTCACTTTTCCTATTCTTCTTCAGTAGGTCAACTTTAGCTTAGAGTTCCTCAGGAGTAGATTTCATTATGGAGGAACCTGTAAGATCTGAATCGAGCAAGTTAAACAGGAGAGAGAAAAAAGAAGGGAAGGCAAGGGAATCAACTCAGAAAGTGTTACCTTCTATGTCTTCAGGTCGAACAACTGAGATAGGGAGCGGAGCTTCTATCGATACCTCAGGAGGACTGAATCCCTGTGTTACTAAGACCCAAGGCTTGATGAGCTCAGAGTACTTTTCTGGATTACACTTCTCCAACTTTCACTTTATCCTCTCGTCCTCAACATTGAGCTCTGGTCGAATGCCTAAAAAATAACACAAGAAGAGCAAAAGTCAAAAAGGAGACTCAACGATTCCCAAACCAGAGCTCAATCCGTTCGAGCAAGGGCTCACCTAAGTTATTAGGGGCGGACCAAGTTCTAGGGATACCCAGAGTATCAGTCCTGTCAGCAGGGTTGTACTCCCAGTTGGTGTCACCAACGAAAAAGAATTGTTTCTTCCAACTCTTATGAGAGCTCGGGAGGTGAGTAATGATCTGCCTAGCCGTGGTTCACTTAGAGATATATAAGAAACCCTCTGATGAGGTGAGCTTGACATTAAAAAGATCCACAAGCAAGGAAAGACTGAGGACCTCGAGTCCATAAATCTTGAATAAAACAAGAAGACCAACAAGTACACCTCAAAAATTAGGGGAGAGCTGAGCAGGGCAGACATTGAAGTGTTGCAAAACACTCTTGATGAAGGGATGCATAGGAAAGCGAAGGTCATTCTCAAAAGCGGCCACAAAGAAACATACTCTCTTATGAACTTGGACAACGTATGGGGTGTATTTTTCTGGACACCAGGGCTAGACTCCAAGAGAAAAACCTTAACGAGCATTGATAATTCTCACATGAGAAGAGTCAATCTCACTAGGTCCTACGAGCATTGAGAAACCTCTGTGCCCGCTGCGCTGTCAGAGACTCTTATCACACTCACCTTGCCCTTACCTTTGTTAGGATTAGGGGGCACAGAAGAAAACGATGGGGATGGTTCCTCAGTATTTTTCTTGGCCTCGATAGCATCCACACCGGAGAAATTATCGATTTCCTCACCTACATCCCCTAAATCAGTGTCCTCTTCGGCAGACTTTTCCCCCAAGAGAGAAGCAGAGGAACGTGTAACTCTGGAAGAAGTAGACATGACTGGACAGGAGAAATATAAACTGAAAGAATGGTAGAGAGGAGGAATATTAATTAAGAACTCCCTAATAACCCTAGGGTCAACACAGTAACTTCCAACAGCAAGGATTTGCACGATAGAAGACCAGTCCACGAAGTGGGGGAGAGGAGACAAGCAATAATTTCGATTCCAAAAGTAAAAGAACCGAAAGGCCCAAAAATGCAATGGCCACCTCGAATTCGAGGGATCTAGAACGAGAAAAGGTGAAAAAGGGACAAAAGGGCGTACCTAAGTGGGAAAGAGCAACGAACAGCAACCTAGAGCAAAATGGAAGAAAGAGGGCAATGCGAATCTTCAAATTGAACCCACAGAACTTGATCTTGAACGAGGAATCAGAGAATTCCAAACTAGAAAGCCAAGAAATCGCAAGAAGAGAGAAGTAGCAGAGAAGTTGAACAGTGGAATAGGGTGGTTCAGATAGCCATTTGAGCATTTAAAGCCAGAGAGACGTAGATTGGAACGTGTGCGGGAAATGAGGAAACCATGATTGCTGAAAATCGTCAAAAAGGCCTAACTCACGTGCAAGTCAAGGTCAACCACGTGCAGATCCGGCTCGGTTTAAAGAACAACTCAACCCCTGCCCAAGCCCGCTTGAACCAGGGGTTGGGGGGCAACTGATGATACCTCAAACAAGCCCTAGCTGTGAGCTCAGGTCAGGAGGTCAGGAAAGATATGAGGAACTCAGAGAACCAGGGGTGGAGCTCCCCTTGGGGAGATCGTAGCTGAACCGACCAAGAAACAGTTGGATGACTGCAAAAATTGGGCCCCATGCATGAAAACTCTTAACCAACCAAGATTCTCTCTTAAATTCAAGGAGGATCCCATGAATAATGGGCAAAGATCTCGGCTGAAATCTCACAGAATAGGAGGTAGCCTTATAAATACTATGTAACACCTCATCGAGAGGGAGAGAACACAAAAAAAACCCTAATTAGATTATGCACTGTTTTGTATTACATTCAAATAATCAATAGAGAAGAAAAGGAGTAAGAGCCTCCATTTGAGAGTGGATTAACCGAGCTCCAGAGCCGATAAACCACTATATTCCTATTGTGCAAATTTCCCTATCCCCTAAGAAACACTTTATCACTGTCATTACGAAGTTGACAGCCTAACTTCACCGTTGATCCCACACACTCTGTTCACTCACATTGGTCTGCACCATCAAGAACGAATTTGGATAAGACAACATTTCTTGATAAAAAATTAAAAAAAAAAGTCTGGTAATGTTTTGGCTTTTTTTTTTCTCTTCTTCTTCTTCTTCTTCTTCTTTTTTTGGTTTGTGACAAAACAAATACTACTTGTTATCCAAACAACTGAAAAGTAAAGTATTTATAAAAAGCTACCAGACAATATTTTATTGTTTGAGAAAATATTCATTATAACGGTGATACCATGTGGCAAGGTAATGTGTAACCAACCAATAATAATAAAATAAATGAATAGATGGATTCCACAAAAATTAATAACTAATATGCCGTGTAAATAAATAACTCCCCACCCTTTTGTCATATAAGTCTAAGTAGGGTTTATCTTTTTCCATTTAGAGTTTTATTATTGNGGGGGGGTTGAGGATGTAGCATCGAAGAATATCCTTACATCTTTTATGACCTAAAAAGATGGCTGAGAAAGGCAAGTAGAACTAAATAAATCATGTTTCATGTTGTTTAGTCAAGGACTGATTCAACACCTAAAATAGTAGCAAAAATACTAATGAATTAATTAGCAACTGACAGGGATGGCCTCACCACGAGGCAAGTCAAACGATCGCTTAGGGCCTTCACTTGAATAAGAATATGGTCTTATTTGTGTATGTTTTTTAAAAAGATATGATTAAATTTTTTAAAAAATATAAATAATTTAGGATGTTAGGTCAAAACAATTAAAAATTTTAATAATATTTTTCTTTAGATCATGAATATATGTATATTTAAAAAAAATCATACCATATTCTTACATAAAAAATTATAAGACTCTACTCTTATTTTATTTGAATTATCAATAACTCTAGTATTTATTTAACTTAATTTTCTTGAATTATAATTTTTGAGATAATTTTAATTTTAATATAATCATTTACATAGTTTNAAAAATTATAAGACTCTACTCTTATTTTATTTGAATTATCAATAACTCTAGTATTTCTTGAACTTAATTTTCTTGAATTATAATTTTTGAGATAATTTTAATTTTAATATAATCATTTACATAGTTTTTTTTTTTTGTAAGATATTTTCGATCTTAAATATATTTACTACAAAAATATGAATTTAAATTTTAAAAATTTAAAACAAAAATAATCAAATTATTCATCTAAAAATCATTTAAGACCTCATCTAATTTTTTATCCTATGGCCTCAAATATTCTTTAGTCGGCCCAGGTCATGTCGTTTTAGTGGCATTTTGTCCACGCAGCCCTTAATCATGTGGGGCACTTTTGAATTGGTTGCTAAAATTAGATAGGCACTAATGACACAAGACTGGAGAAAATAATTAATGTTTGTCTTGCAGATAGTGTGCAGGTACGGGTTAAAAGAGCTTGACACAATGTCTATATTAAGTGTATTCGAAATGTATTCGCAAGAGTGAGTATGGTAAGTGGATGAGATGCAAAAAAATCGAATCGCCTTTTAATGAAGGAGATCAACCAGTGGGCAAAGATTCTTTGGATAGAGAGNTTTGAATTGGTTGCTAAAATTAGATAGGCACTAATGACACAAGACTGGAGAAAATAATTAATGTTTGTCTTGCAGATAGTGTGCAGGTACGGGTTAAAAGAGCTTGACACAATGTCTATATTAAGTGTATTCGAAATGTATTCGCAAGAGTGAGTATGGTAAGTGGATGAGATGCAAAAAAATCGAATCGCCTTTTAACGAAGGAGATCAACCAGTGGGCAAAGGTTCTTTGGATAGAGGGNGCTTGACACAATGTCTATATTAAGTGTATTCGAAATGTATTCGCAAGAGTGAGTATGGTAAGTGGATGAGATGCAAAAAAATCGAATCGCCTTTTAATGAAGGAGATCAACCAGTGGGCAAAGATTCTTTGGATAGAGAGAGAGGGTAATTGCTGTTAAAATTTGATCCAAACTCTTTAATTATTATGCTTGAAAGTTTGTTGAAAAATTAACGTGAGAATCGTAAATGGAATAGGAACGTATTTACAGAGTTCTAATAAATTATTTATAGGTTTAATTGTGATCTAATCAAATAAGAAATAAATTGAAAAATTTTTAATATACCAAGAATATGTATATTAAACATGTGATAGAGAACATAAAGATTAAGTTGTATATGAATATGTTTGGATTATAATATTTTATTCTTATAAATAGGAATGTGTATTATTTAATCAATTATCAGAGATGACCAATTTTTTAGTGAATAATACATCAATATAAAATTTTGGTATATGGATATAAGTACAGTGTCTCAAGGTGGGTATATTATATCGAACAGTGGGTANATTTACAGAGTTCTAATAAATTATTTATAGGTTTAATTGTGATCTAATCAAATAAGAAATAAATTGAAAAGTTTTTAATATACCAAGAATATGTATATTAAACATGTGATAGAGAACATAAAGATTAAGTTGTATATGAATATGTTTGAATTATAATATTTTATTCTTATAAATAGGAATGATAGTAGAATTATGTTCCAAAGCTTCAACCTCCCCTCCCCTCCCCTCCCCCACCCAAAAAAAAAGNATTTTTTTTTTTTTTAAATTTTTATCTTCTAACCAGTATTATTTGTATTAATTGTTTGTGCAATATCAACAAATGATAGTAGAATTATGTTCCAAAGCTTCAACCTCCCCTCCCCTCCCCCACCCAAAAAAAAAACGTTAAAGGAAAAAAACATGGGGTGAATAGAGTGTTGATTAGGTTACATTCATCTCCTTAATAAGTTGAATCTCGCAGAAGTGGTTGAATAAGTTGTTTAAAAGTCGTGTTGGTGGGCCCATAGATAATTAATAATTTTATCACAATTAATAATTATAAATTGATATTTTAATTTAATGATGTGACAGATAATATAATTTTACAATAAAAGTCATACAGTTTAAAATTAAGGTTTCCAAGGCATAAATAAAAAAAAATACTAATCTCATACAATATTTGTGTAATTTTTGTACTTATGGTACATGGTTGCAAAAAAAGGTTTTTTCCTTTTTTTTTTTTTTTGGTTTTGTTCAATTACATTTTATTTAATTCAGAGCGCGGTGAGAGACCAAAAAAAGAAATCCAACTTAGTATCAATTTTTTGGAGAGCTTAGGGGGTTGGGTTTTTTGACCATCAATAATTAGAGAGGCAAAAAATAGAACCAAATACAACTATTTTTAGATAATTTCTTGAAAATAAATTGTTCAATGTCTTCTGAATTTGCTATTTATAATGTTTTACTAAAGACAATATTGAGAAATTGTAATGCATAAAGTTATATCAAACCTTCCAAAATCACAATTTAATAGAAATGAACATTTGTTGGCTTCATCCTCTAGCAAATGAACACGGTGCCATGAAGCTAGTCCAGTAAACTATTACGCTTAAGCGTGGGGTTAAGTACAACTTTTTTTTTTTTAATGAAAGGGTTAAGTACAACTTCAATTTTGCTATGGTTGAAAAGTAATTTTTTTGGTTTTATATTTAAAAATAATTTTGGGAAATAAATTATAATTTAAGTTATTCATTATTGTTGATTATAAAAATAATAAATAAAAATAAAAATAATAAGATATTATATGTATTATTTTGAGAATTATTGAATCTCTAATAGGGCCCAATTGTGCATGAACCCGTACAAGCTAGCCTTTTTTAGGACACTCACGCTAGCAAAAGGTAGACCCCTTCTCTCTGTTTCTCTCTCTCTCACACACACACACACACAATTCTTCATCAATTTATGTAGATAGTATAGAACTTGTCATCAGTGGCATAACCAATCAGTCAACAAGCAAAGTCTAAGAGTATAGAACTCTTCCATTCTTTGATGATACAAAAAAAAATGACTCTCTCTTGAACCTAACAGGCTGTTGTTTGATTCATTTTCTTTTAACATAAGAATAGGATATAAATATAAGAGTAATGCTAAGAACACTTATAATGACTTTAATTTGATTCTCATTATGGTGGAGGAAGGAGACTCTTATCAAACTTTGCTTCTGGTCAGGACTCGGGAGACCAGTGCTTGGTTTTGATGAAAAAAGCTGACTCAGAAAGACATCATAAAAACTTGGAAGATTGATTAAAGGCTTAAAGCAAAGGCCAAATCAGTATTATAGTAGAAAAGGGTGTACAATGAGACAAGGCTATACAACTTATAATATAGTAGAAAATGCCACAGCCTCTGTGGAAAAGAATGGATGTGACCTGCACTCCCACTGCAGCAACCAAACTCTCTCTCTCTCTTTCAAACACACACACACACATATATATATATATATATTTATACATGGTACAGATAATGGGGTATGTATAGTAGATGTTTTGGACTAGGTTGTAGTATGTTTCAGAAAGTATAGACAGATGATAGTTCCCGGATGTATAAATAATTCTTATCTTTCACTTTCAAGATCAGGTGATCTGAGTCATGCATTCTCTCTCTCTCTCTTTCTCTCTCTCTCTACTTCACCATGCTTCTTGCAACAAGGGCTACAACTTTGACATGTTGCGTGGTGGTTAATTTAACTTCACATCAAGTTATAAAACACTCTAAACTAAAACCAATTGGAAACTCAAATTCACTATTCAACTCAAGTATTTTCTATTTCAACTTTTGAACTCGCTTTAAAATTTGTGTTTAATTTAGTTTAGAATCGGATTTGCTTCATTGTTTCCACAATTATGACCAATGATGCACACAAATATTTATGTAAAATCAATCAATGGATAAATTAAGACATGAAATCACAAAGATTTGGTGGATTCGGTCTAGGTGACCTACTCTATTTTTTTTTATCAGACCTACTTCATTGGAAAGGGTTACGATAACTGAAGAATTTTATTGTTCAAAAGTGTAGTGTGCTGAGATGTATGTAATGTTCCTTATATATACGTGGAGCGTACAATTTATAGGTAAGTGAAATTGGCTCTAGGGGCACTGATGGAAGCGTCATCGAAGCGTGGTGATTCCATAAAACTCACCCTATCTTCATAACAAACAAGGTGATAGCGGGGTGATTCTTTGAAGGTAAGCTTTATCTTGTAACGAGCGAGGGAAATTGCGAGATTGGTGATGTGTGACACGTGTCTTTGATGATTGCATTCCTACGGATTTTCTCTCCACGGATGGAGACTGTCACGTGCGCTTCTGATGGGCTGGATCTCTTAGGAACGTGGCCTTGGTCCAATTGTAATTGGGCCTTTTGTTGATCTTGTTGGTGGTTTTCGTCAATATCTTTGAACTGGATTTGGTTTGCATCTCTAATTTGGGCCTGATATAGGTCGAGTCAAGTCTATCAATGACTATAGTTCGAGTTGAGCCAAATTTTACCTTTATCAGTGGAAAAAATATAAAAAATATAACTTAATACACGACTTGAAGTGAGGATAAATCTGAAATTAAGTAATTTGTCACGAGTTTGGGTTGAGTTCCATGAACCATGACATATTGACCGAATTTAAAGCAGATTTGAAAATTTTTGTTTCCATGTCCCATTCCAAGTTTTGAATTTTCAACATTAAGCATAGTGTTATTTAAATAAATACAAGCATGTAACTACCATGGAATACATAGCAGCTCCAAGCCGCCTTCTTGATGCAGTGCACTTAGTAAGGATTGTTTACATATCACCTAGTTAACAAAAGGAAATGGGTTAGTTAATAGTAATCAATAAATTACAAATATTATTCTAGTTTTATGCATATATTTAGACATGTGCCTGCACTCGTCATAATAACGTGTAAGCACATAAGCAAATGAGAGCTTGAGTTCGTGAATTCGTAATTAAGTTTATGAATTTAGTAAAATCATACGGAGCGTTGGGTGGGTGCTCTAGACGAATCATGTGACTCGGGCAGGTTGTTGCACATTATGTGGTAATAATTTTTGATATTATAAACCGACATGTATGTCCAACATGGGACCTTGGAGGGCTGCAATCCCTATCAATTTTAGGAATTGTTGGTCCATGTCTTGGCCCATCACGATTTGGTTCGTGGAGGTTGGTGTTGGAAATGGAAATGGAAATGGGCTTGATTACATATCTCCGATGATGTTTTTTAATTTTGATTGCACTCACATAAAATCTTTCCCAATTGGAAGGCAGGCTTGGGCCTGCGTCTAAAAGCCTATATAAGCCCATCTGTTAATAATTGTGTGTAATTTTGTATTTCGAACAAGGGAACCTAAGAGGTTAGTGGTTGGTTTAATGGCCAACGCTTCCGCTGTTGAACATTTAGGTCACGAGTCGTCGTTCCCCTCCCCTATAATAGAGCCTAACTAAAAAAAAAACAACGCCTCCGCAGTTGAACGTTTAGGTCACGAGTCGTCGTTCCCCTCCCCTATAATAGAGCCTAACTAAAAAAAAAACAACGCCTCCGCTGTTGAACATTTAGGTCACGAGTCGTCGTTCCCCTCCCCTATAATAGAGCCTAACTAAAAAAAAAACAACGCCTCCGCAGTTGAACGTTTAGGTCACGAGTCGTCGTTCCCCTCCCCTATAATAGAGCCTAACTAAAAAAAAAACAACGCCTCCGCTGTTGAACATTTAGGTCACGAGTCGTCGTTCCCCTCCCCTATAATAGAGCCTAACTAAAAAAAAAACAACGCCTCCGCAGTTGAACGTTTAGGTCACGAGTCGTCGTTCCCCTCCCCTATAATAGAGCCTAACTAAAAAAAAAACAACGCCTCCGCTGTTGAACATTTAGGTCACGAGTCGTCGTTCCCCTCCCCTATAATAGAGCCTAACTAAAAAAAAACAATGGGGATCTGATGATAAAATGATTGGTTGATTGACAAAAGATAAATCGATTGTTTTATCTAGGAAGGGAGCTTGGATTTCTGTAAATATATATATATTTTTTAATTTTCTTTAATAGTCATTTATAATTATGAATTTAAGTGAGACTCAAAATATATCAATAGATATAAGATAAGGATAGCCTCGAGGCCTAGCCACCATAAGGTACCAACTACATTGTTGCAATTTATGATGACCCTGGTCCACTGCATGAGACACGCTATCCTCATTAGGTTTGATAATCATGTTTTTTGTACCATAAATGGTGTAATATTGTTCTATAAAGATCATGCAAGCATTTAGTTATGATATTTACGAGTGTTTAGGTTGCGGGTCCAAAAAGTTAGTATGGGGAAGGGGAGAAGGGTGAACGTATTGGGAGCCCTTATTCGAGAATAAACTTATACAGTTTGAGAATATTCACTGTTGATACTAATATACTAAATGAGAATATTCATATTAGGAGCCCTTGTTCGGGGGTTCTAGCAAGGCTCAACAGAGGAAAAATGCTAGTTTTTTTAGTAAATTGAAGGCTTGAGTTCGATACTCACAAGTCATGGGTTAGTTTTCATATTATTTTTTTCTTAGAAGATCGCTCTAGATTCATCGTTGTACAGAAACAAAAATGTCACTAAATTACTTGCAAACCAACAAAAAAGGTGATAGTACAAACTGGATATGCATTACAAACTGCACCAATCATACAAACAAATTGCCAATCTTTTGTCTTGTCAAAATAAAACTACTCATCGTCCTTTTAGTGCATTCATTCGGCCTTATCCAATTTGTTGGCCTCATCCAGCTAGACTAAATGGCTGCACAAAAATGCATAATCTCTCTCTCTCTGTTCTTCATGTGTATCAGTATATTTGTTGCCCAATTACCAATTGCCTTGTGTATAAGTGGTAGTAACTAGAGATTTGGATCCTTGAATTCTAAATTTTATCTATTTGAGTTAAGTTTTTACTATATTTGTTTCGTCCCCGAGTTTTTATAGGTCCTTGACACTCAATGGCACCGATAAATTTAACGATGAATAAATGCATTTGTCATTATATCTGTTGGGTCTTATTAGAGGGTAGTTTTGAAATTCAAGGTTAGTTGAATTTGTTGATGTGTCCAACTTCAAAACATTCAAATGAGAATTAGAGGATCTTTTAATTCTTATGAAATTGAACCCTCACTAACACTAAATTCTACCCAGAAAATTTTATTATACGAAGAAAAACTATGCATTATCTCTCCAAAAGGAAAACTAAGCAAATTTTTGTTGTTGTTAATGCAAAGATATATCAAGAGCATGCATACAGGTAAGACAGTATTGTCAATTTACAATGCACTCTCTTCTTGTCCATATAATCAGCAGCCTCATTATATGACAACAAAAGAGACACACGCACTCTCTCTCTCTCTCTCTCTCGCGTGATGCAAAGAGTAATGGCTTTTCATGAGCCATGATTTGATCGCAAGGCATGCCCATGAGCCATGGCCTACCATTGGCACGGTGACAAACATGTTCGAACTTTTTTAGGCAATAGGAGTGTTCTAGAGTTAGGTTATATGTACAGCACAAGGCCTCTTGTCACTACAGGGAACCCGTCGCCTGGCCCGGCCTGGCCCCTCACTACAAGACTTACAATAATTTTGAGACAAATTCTTTGCGGTAGTTGTGTTCATTGTCACAAAAAAAACGGGTTTTTAAAGAAGAAAAAAACACGTTTTTTTTGTGGTAGTGCTATTATAAAAACTTTATTTGCTGTCGCAAATACTATTTAAGATGGGTTGTTGTCCCTAATTTTTTTTTTCACTCTACTTATTATAGTGGTCATTGTGGTGGCATTGGCCACCATCATAAGTGGAGTTTAAAAAAGTTTTTAGGGAGGCAAAAAATCGTTTGAAATAGTATTTGTGGCAACAAATAACCCTTTTATTATAGCACTATAGCCATAAAAAAAAATTTTCATCAAAACACGAATTTTTGTGACGATAAACATAGCTACCACAAAAAATTTGTATTAAAATGCCCTAATTCTTGTAATTCTTTTGTTCAAATACTTTGGTACAATGCTTCGCTATTTGGGATACTGGATTACTTGCACCTATTTTTCTTCCTACACGATGCATAGTAGGTATGTTACCAGACTGTGAAAATAAAATCTTTCAGATACACTAATCTATTCAGTTCAAAATTTTTTGAATTGAAATTCCGGTTGAATTCAATTCCACCTTGCTTGCAAAGATTTGGCTCCTATACAAGTAGTGTAACTCCACGTGCCCACAACATATGAAAAAAAAAAAAGTGAAACAATCAAAGGAGCTTCACTTTTGCCCAATGTCTATGCCCTACTTCTCAATGTCTTGTAATGATAGAAATTACTAGCTTTTCACACACAAATAGTCAAATACACATGCTGACATACAATTCTTGCTTGTCTCATAGATTTGTACTCTTTACACAGAAAAAAAAAGGATCACTTGTTTGTCAAGTTAAGATGATTAAGCTTTACAATCTATAAATTCTTTTGTATATAAAATATATTTTCTCATAAACTGACCCCAAGTTGTCCCGTCAAAAGAATTCTATTCCTAACAACTTTTCTTAAAACCAAACTTATCCTGGTCTCTTAAAAATCTTCAATTCTCGTGTATGAAGGCACCTCCTTCGTCCGATTTGCTTTTATCCATGACTTTCTCATAAACTAGTCCATAAGCTTAGAATCAATATATACGGAATAAGATTATGATCCACTTTTTTGTTAGATTTTCTATACACTAATCAACACGAATAAACTAAGTCTCGTTAAATTTGTAATACGTAATATGGCATTGACGAAATTGAGTAAATCTAATACTGTGATTAATTTGAATCTTGTCGAATGGTGCTATACGAAATAAGTGAGAATGAGAGTGGATTCTCTCCGATACATTATACCCCAAGTTTTTTTCAATCATGTGGAGACAGAGAGTATCCAAATTGGATTCAGTAGAAATTGATTTTAACCGATCTTGCCTAAATTGGTCAAGATTCTCATGCTTTTTTTTGTCTCATTGTAAGTTTATATATGCTCCACCCCTTGCCTTTTTTTATGGCTTTCGGTCATACTTTGTATTCATACACCACTTGTCGTGCACTACCCACCTCCTCCAAGGTCTCTCTTGCCGATTTCCACTCCTACACAATTTAAAAATAAAAACGTCATATTCAATGTATAATAGTTTCGGCTATTTTGGAGTTGGAAAGAATTTTTTCCTCTTTTCTTAATAATTAATTGTTAATTTATAGTCAAAAGTAAAATTATCTACTCTTTTGTGACTTTACGTCCCTTTTCCTATTTCTCTTTTTAACTTTTTTTTTTTTTTTTAGTTCAACGATGAGAGATGTTCGGATCAATTTACGTATATTTCGACTAATCACCTCCCAAATTTAATTAAAGACAGATCATCCACACCACACCGAGAGTAGAATATTCATAACGGATTTACCTTCATAGCCAGGTCCAAGAGTTTCCTAACTGTTTTTCACACGCATCTGTCTCACATTTCTTTCACGTAAACACACTCATGACAAATATCGCACCAAAATTAAACACGCATTGTGTGTGCCACGAAAATTAGTTATTCAAATTCAACTTAAGAAATGGATAGGAACTTGTCAATGGATTCGACCTCAAGAATAATTGATTTTCTAATTTTTTTTTTGGTGGGGTTTGGCCTTCAAATAGGATAAGTGATTGACTTTGACAAGTTGTGAACCATTTTGCAATTAACAGTGGACCCCTTCAAATATCTTTATATGATTTCTGGGTCAATGTAATCAGATTAGGATTTACAGGATTTGGTTTGGATTATTAGGCAGACAACTAAATCCAGGAAAAGATTGTTTTCGTCAAGACTGAGAATACTTGTATGCTGAAAATTCAAGTAACCTTTCCTTATTTGCATCAATCCCATCATTATCATGTCCAAGTCCGATTATAAACTAATGGACAAGTTTTTGTTTTTATTTTTTTATCGTATAGTTATTACAAGCTTTGTAATTTATTTTTTATAATTTTTAAGAGTCATTTATAATTTTTGAGGATCAACTGTTTTTCCCTTAACACTTATAATGCTTTGCAGTTTTGGAATGACTGTAATAAATTTCTAAGTTCTTTCAGGGACATCTACTGGGGATATCAACCTTCTTGTGTTATTGTAGAGTCTAATTAGGCTCGTCTGAAAAATTATTCCATCCGTATATGATTTGTTAATGAAATGGGTAGAAATTTACAAACCTCGTCTATCAAACGGATTACACAACATGATTCGTTTAACCTGTTTAAATTGATATAATTATTAAACTACATATATTACTCTGACTATAAAAAGTTAATTAATTATTATATTAATTTTATTTTAATATATAAATCTAGTGATAAACAAGTTTACATATTTTGCCTCAACACGATCCCGTTTACCACTCGCACCCATTAAGACCCACACAAACCTGCTTAAACTATATGTCGACGTATCATATTTTGACAGACTTATGCTCCGTTTGGTACGATGGAAAAGTGGGAGGATGGAAAATTAGAAAGATAAAAAATTAAAGGGATAAATAAAATATCATGTTTGATAAGAAAGAAAAATAGGAAGGATGAAAAAGTGGATGAATTAACTTTTCTTCCAACTTATTAAAATCAACCCCTCAAAAATTGGAAGAAAAGTGGATGAAAAATTAATTATTTGTATTGAGATATATCTTATTTGTCTATTAGTCATGACCCGTGCCTGAAGGCACAATAAAGTATAAAATTCGAACGTCCAAAAAATTGATCCAATTATATTAATTTTTATTAAAATATATTAACTATAAATTAATTAAATATTAAATGATTAAATATATAATAGAAATGAATGATGTGAAATTTTTAGAAAAAAATATATAAATAATTAAACATATGATATAAATAAGTGATGTGATTTAACGTTTGAGTCTGACAAAGGGATGATGAGTGAGGTAGGTGATTGATAATGGTTTGGAGGGAGAAAATATGACTGGAATAAAAAACACAATCATGCTTTATTATATAGATATATCTTTTTATATATACATATATTATGTTACATTAATTTCATATAAAAATACAATGGTAAAATATATATATATATATATATATTTAATAAAAAATTAAAAAAATAAATTAAAAAAATATATTTTTTCTATCTTAACTAAGGGTGAATTTTCGACTCGATACGATGATACGACTCGAACTCAATATGAAAATAAAGAAGTTAACTCGTAACACGACACAACACAATTAGTTAAATGAGTTAAGTTAGGTTTGACTAATATTTGACATAAACCCGTAATTACTCAACACGAATATGACACGATACGATTAGATTATCACCTCTAATCTTAGCTAACACACAAAAAAAAAATAGTCATTTTTATTTTCTATCCATCCAACCAAATACAAAACCTTCCTACTTTCCATCATTGAATGATAAAAAGTGTATCTCTCATACTTTCCATCCTTTCTACTTTTCATCCTCCCTACCAAATGGAGCATTAGTATTGACTAATTCTATTTAGANGTGTTTGATAAAAAAGAAAAATATGAAGGATGAAAAAGTAGATGAATTAACTTTTCTTCCAACTTATTAAAATCAACCCCTCAAAAATTGGAAGCAAAGTGGATGAAAAATTAATTATTTGTATTGAGATATATCTTATTTGTTTATTAGTCATGACTCATGCCTGAAAGCATAATAAAATATAAAATTCGAACGTCCAAAAAATTGATCCAATTATATTATTTTTTATCAAAATATATTAACTACAAATTAATTAAATATTAAATGATTAAATATATGATAGAAATGAATGATGTGAAATTTTTAGAAAAAAATATATAAATAATCAAACATATGATATAAATAAGTGATGTGATTTAACGTTTGAGTCTGACAAAGGGATGATTGGTGAAGCAAGTGATTGATAATGGTTTGGAGGCAGAAAATATGACTGGAATAAAATTCAAACACAATCATGCTTTATTATATAGATATATCTTTTTATATATACATATATTATGTATACATTAATTTCATATAAAAATACAATGGTAAAATATATATATATATATATATATTTAAAAATAAATTAAAAAAAATAATTTTTCTATCTTAACTAAGGGTGAATTTTCGACTCAATACGATGATACGACTCGAACTCAATATGAAAATAAAAAAGTTAACTCGTAACTCGACACAACACAATTAGTTAAATGAGTTAAGTTAGGTTTGACTAATATTTGACATAAACCCGTAATTACTCAACACGAATATGACATGATACGATTAGATTATCACCTCTAATCTTAGCTAACACAAAAAAAAAAAATTAGTCATTTTTATTTTCTATCTATCCAACCAAATACAAAACCTTCCTACTTTCCATCATTGAATGATAAAAAGTGTATCTCTTATACTTTCCATCCTTTCTACTTTTCATCCTCTCTACCAAATGAAGCATTAGTATTGACTAATTCTATTTAAATCTGATTTATTAATTTAGTTTACTAGATCTAACACACTATAACAGTTAGATTAACGGTGAATTATATCTAACATTAAGAGTTGTTATTAATTTAAGGGGGCAATAAATTCGATTAAATAAACTATGTCAAACAAATTNCTTGGAAACTATTTTGGGACACAAAAATACTACTCAAGATGTAATCTGATATGTACCACAAAATTGGTTAATGCCCCCCCCCCCCCCAAAAAAAAAAAAATTAGACACAACCAAGGACATTGAAAGAAAAAAGGGTAAAAAAAATTGAACAATTATATATGATAAACAGATCGTACTCCGATGAAGACGACTCTTTTCGTGGGGACCATGAAAGATAAGTAATAAATAATTTTACCTATGCTTTAAAAAGTAATTTATAAGTTTCTGACATAATTTTGTGATATGATCAATCACAACTATTAAATAGATAGCAGGTCTTAATAAATGTTGAGAGACTCAGTTAAATCAATCATTGTGATTGATTAAGTCGGTAAATTAAATCAACATGTTAAGTCGAAGTAGAATTGCTCAAACAAAAAACCGTGATGCATCACTTGAGTAGATAAACACTAGAGAGACTTATAACCAAATTCGAAACCCTAGTGTATCGTTTGAATAGATGAATACTTATCATTACTTTGTACTTAGTATTTAAAAATTTAAGAGAGCACTACACTACCGACGTGGTACCATACCTTGTGGACCATTGATCTTGGTGTTGATTTATTTATGACCATTAATCTTAAAGATAATAAAATATAAGAACTTTACTTGTGACATGTTTTGGTTGGCGGAAAATAGGAGAATCCAATAAAAAATTTATATGGTATGTATAGAAAGAACAAAAAGGACAATTTTTATGCTCACCCTAAAAGATAGCTTATAGGTAGAGTAGAGAGAGGTATACACAAATGTATATATGCACACCTGCACGTTGCCTAAAAGCCACATTGAAAGAGCCTTGGAATGGCAAACCCATCACTACCCCTAATGGGACACAAAGGGAAATGGCATTGGACCACAAGACCAAAGGAATAAAGTGTGAAAAATAGGCTCAATTTGGGCACCCCTTCTTGTGCAAAGTGCCTTAAGGGCATGCACCATGCATTTCTATTGTAGGATTGGATGGGGAGGTTTAGGGGCTCAAAGAAGCCTTTGACTGTCCCAAGAGAGTACACCAATATTAGTTACAATTATTTGGAATGCGTACCAAGCAAATGAAGGGCTGTCTGTCTCCAATATAGTTGAGGAGTTACCATATAGGACAAGGCTACTGTATCAAAAAACAAAAAATTATTTATTTATTTAGTTTCATGGTCCGATCAAATGTAGGTCATCGATGCCGAGATTAGGATATTCATGAGAAATAATTTCTTGATGGACTAACTCCAAAAAATTGTCAAGATTTAAACTCATGACATTTGAGTTTATAGTTTTGTCATTGTTACCACTNTTGAAAGAAAAAAGGGTAAAAAAAATTGAACAATTATATATGATAAACAGATCGTAATCCGATGAAAACGACTCTTTTCGTGGGGACCATGAAAGATAAGTAATAAATAATTTTACCTATGCTTTAAAAAGTAGTTTATAAGTTTTTGACATAATTTTGTGATATGATCAATCACAACTATTAAATAGATA
This sequence comes from Ilex paraguariensis, assembly GCA_963454935.2. NCBI lineage: Eukaryota > Viridiplantae > Streptophyta > Magnoliopsida > Aquifoliales > Aquifoliaceae > Ilex > Ilex paraguariensis. The sequence continues at coordinate 656,461 of CAUOFW020009057.1, forward strand.
GCAGGTTTTAATAAATGTTGAAAAACACAGTTAAATCAATCATTGTAATTGATTAAGTCGGCANAAATAATTTTTTTTACACATATCACATTCCTATTGATCGAAAAAAAAGAATGAATCATACCGAAAATTAACTTTTTATTGCTTAGATGGATACAAGAATATGATATAGATTCCATCATTTAGAATAAATAAACAAGTTGAAGAAACATTTTAGGTTGGAATAGCTCTTTCGAGACCTAATATAAATATTTAATACATTGCACTAATTGAATTTACGACGAGTCCCAAAATTGAATGAAATCCATTGCCAATTTAATGTCTACAGTGCACTAGGTCTCCAAATTAGATTATTGCACAGTATTGTGATTTACATTGTTTGTTAATGAGAAATAAAAAAAAAAAAAGACTCACATATTGTACGAATATAGAACGACACAATCCGAACATTACTACACCATATAATTTTCACTTTTACCCCCAAAAAAATTTCATATTAGATGTGTTTGAGAGTTTGTAGCTATAAAGTATGTGNCTTGGAAACTATTTTGGGACACAAAAATACTACTCAAGATGTAATCTGATATGTACCACAAAATTGGTTAATGCCCCCCCCCCCCCCAAAAAAAAAAAAATTAGACACAACCAAGGACATTGAAAGAAAAAAGGGTAAAAAAAATTGAACAATTATATATGATAAACAGATCGTACTCCGATGAAGACGACTCTTTTCGTGGGGACCATGAAAGATAAGTAATAAATAATTTTACCTATGCTTTAAAAAGTAATTTATAAGTTTCTGACATAATTTTGTGATATGATCAATCACAACTATTAAATAGATAGCAGGTCTTAATAAATGTTGAGAGACTCAGTTAAATCAATCATTGTGATTGATTAAGTCGGTAAATTAAATCAACATGTTAAGTCGAAGTAGAATTGCTCAAACAAAAAACCGTGATGCATCACTTGAGTAGATAAACACTAGAGAGACTAATAACCACATTTGAAACCCTAGTGTATCGTTTGAATAGATGAATACTTATCATTACTTTGTACTTAGTATTTAAAAATTTAAGAGAGCACTACACTACCGACGTGGTACCATACCTTGTGGACCATTGATCTTGGTGTTGATTTATTTATGANAAGTGGCAACAGAGACGAGTTGTACATTCAGACATTCTAAAAATGATTTAACATAATTTCTACCAAATATGTACTAAAAATTAGCGAATCGAACTTAAGTAAGATATTTGATGTTTGTCACGATCCTGAGACAAACCCAAATACTCTTTGAGAATGAATGTGTCAAGTCCGATTAATATTGTGCTTGACTAAATTTGATTCATTTACACCGTATGAGTAAAGTTATTTTGCTATTTAGTGTATGAGTAAGGCTAAATTTGATTCATTAAATGCAATAATTGACACCAAATCTATTTTTATTTTGCTATTTAGTGTATGAATCTCATTGAAATTCAAAGAAATCTAAAAAACTTAACCTTGATGATCAAACTATGCGCAACTTGAGCAATCAAGGGCATCCAAAAAGACAGGGTCTATGTCTGATAAGAACTTAATGTAAAATTATTTATATACACACACACACACATATTTAATCTTAACAAATTTAGATTATTATCAAATTGGCCAATTAAATTAAACTTGTTTAATAAATCAAATGTTCGTGATTGTAAATAATTTTAATACAAAACAATTTATATGACCTATATACAACATAAATTTGATCGAGAAGATAATCATATCTATTTTTTTTTTCAATATCATAACTATAAATAATTTTTGATAATAAATAAATAAATATATATATATATATATATATATATATATATATATATCTATATAATAAAGTACAATACAATATATATAATAAAATATAATACAATTCAAATATTAAAAGATAAACAAAATAATTTTTGTTATTTGCAGTTGAGATATTTTTAAATTTTACTTTAAAGTTAATTCGACGGCAAATATTAACACTTTAAATTTGATAGAAAAAATAAGCTTCTAAGGGTATGTTTGAGGTGACTTTTTAAAAGTATTTTTAATAATTTTAATTTCTTATAAGTACTTTAAAAAAAATAGTATTTAGAACCGTCCCATCAACACCTCTACCACCACCACCATCCTCGCTGCCCCACTGTGACCATCATCGCTAGTGTTACCTTACTACCACCATCACTCCTACTACCCCATCACCACCACCGCCGCCGCCACTACCACTATCACCACCACCACAATTGATGCCACTTTGCCAACACCATCATTGCTATCGCACTCTACTACCACCGCCCCACGACTATCACCACTACGACCACCGCCGCCACCCCACTCCCACCACCCTCGCCACTGCTTCACCTTCACCTTCACCTTAACTACCTCTAATGCCCCACCACCCTAACCACCATAAACCACCCACCACCAATTGCTATCACCGTCACCATCCACTACCATCGTCATATCATTCTTATATTTAATATCATTACCACCATAATCTCATTATCATCATCGCCCACCGTCAGCACCCGCCACTGCCACCGCCACCGCCACCCATTATCACAACCTACCATCACCAGTCGTCACCCACTATCGCTACCAACCACTGTCACCCATCCCACACTACACCAACCACTATCACCCGTTATCACCCACCACTATCGCCACCTACTGTCATCCATTCTCACCACACCTACAACCACAACTATTGTCGCCATTTGTTACCATACATCATAATTGTTTCCTAGAAGCATCCATCATCACTCATCACTACCATCGTCACTGCCCACCACCACACCCAATCACTGCCACCACCACCATCATCATCCCACCACCACCACTACCAACCATTATTATCGTTGCACACTGCCACTAACACCCACCACTACAACCACCGTCACCTATGACTACTACTATCACTATCGTCACCTAAAACTCACCATCAACATCACCGTTGCCACCCACTACTTCCATCATCACCATAGTCGTTATTAACCACCACAAATCATTATCGTCTTCCACCACCACTGCTGCCCATTATCACTATCATTGTTCACTTCTACTATAATTGATATTTAAATTCTTTTCTCTCTTTTTTATATTTGTGATTTAATTTTAAATATGAATACAAATATTTTTATTATTAATTTTTTTTATTACTCTATAAGTACGAACAATAATTTATATATATATACATATATACACAAATCGTAAGAGATTGATCTTACAAAAGTAGGAGATCCAGAATAAAACACTGCAATAAGTCTGCTGTGTGTCTGACTTTCAGCCATTTTCGTAATTACAGAAAGAGAGGAAGGGCAATCAAATATGACATCATCACGACAGCAACCCCCACTATCGCAAACTCTCTCTCTCTCTCTCTCTCCTCACTGACATGAAAGCTGCACTGTCTCTCTCTCTCTCTGACTTTTTACAGAGAGCACAAACACAAAGCCTCGAATACCGACAAAAACAATTCACAGTGGCAAAAGTGTAAAATAATAGGAAACTTGAGTCTGCTTCTGTGAAAACTTTCGTGATTTATTTTGGCGCATTTTAGCACTCTCTCCCTAGTCCCCATTTGAGGAGAGAATCATACAGAGAAGAATAGAAAACCAGATTGAAGCAGACCTCAACAACCCAACACCCTCCTGAACAACCCACCAATTTTCAGAGAGAGAGAGAGTCACAGAAGCCAGAGACTGTTTCCAACATTTCACCCCAGAGAAGCAGAAAGCTCTTTGATTTTCGCTTTGATCCTTCTAGATATATAACTCTCCAATAGTTTTTTTTTTTTTTTGGCTGGGACAAAGATGGAGAAAATCATGGCCAAATACGAGCTCAGAGCTTGTGGGATAGTGTAGGATATTCAAAGGTGCAGCTTTCTTGGGTTCTCTCTCTCTCTCTCTCTAAAGCTACTCTTTGTTTGTCTTCTTTCCCTCTCTAGTATGGGTTGCTGGAGAATGATATCAGGAAGCTTGGATCCAGAGAGGAAAAGGAGTGGTGGGTTGAGAACCAAACAAGCTGGAAGAGGGTCTTGTCGGGGAAGTTAGGCCATATAAGAATTGTAATCAGAAGAATGTTGTATCTCCGGCACTGACTTTCTCTCTCTTGCTATACGTATATATGTTGGTGTTTGTATTTGTATTTTGTTTGTTGTTGAGTTGAACCTTTTAACGCCTGGGAGTCTGTTGGAGTTATGGGGTATTTGTTGAAAGAAGCTTTGAAGACCGTGTGTGGGGTGAATCAGTGGTCTTATGCTGCTTTCTGGAAGATCGGTTGCCAAAATCCTAAGTGAGTCCACTCCTGTTTTGATCTGGTGATAAAGTATTGAACTTTATTGTCTCTGTCTATGTTTGGTTGCTGAGAAATAGAGAAACCTCTGTGTGTGTGTGTGTGTGTGTATGTTTTAATCTTTGGCTTTTAGAACATTGTCAAAACCTGTGTTGGTTTTGGTCTCTCAGCTAAAAGGATGAAAATAATGGAGAATGTACTATCTTGGTCGGATGTTTTGTTTTTGTGGATTTCTGTGTGCCTTTTTGCTTGCTGGGAAAATGGACAAATTGTGTATTCTGGTCTTTAGTTTTCAAAATATCATTTAAATCCCTGTTTGGTTGGTAGGAAACTAGAGGGAAAGAACAGGAATGCAAGTTTCTGTGTTCTGTTGATGGATGTTTTTGTTAAACTTCATTTTAATCTTTTCCTATTAAAATTTTTTGTGCTGACCGCTGTCTGGTTTCCAAGAAAATAGAGAGAAAGGAAAGGAAATTAATAATCGAGCCCTTGTTGGTCACTTCAGCAGGATCATTTCTGACCCCTTCATCTTCACTTTGAACAAACGGAGGATATTTTGTGTTTGTACCTTAATGAAGTAGTTTTTCCTGATGTCAATTAGGGTTTGTTGAAGAATTTTGTATTCTAACTTATGATTTGACTTGCTATAGATTTTTGGATGTTTTTGTCTTGTTTTTTTTTTTTTGTAATTCGATGACTCCATTTTATATTTTTGGACTGTTGTGGTTGGTCTGTTCTGAGTTTTCTTGGGGGGATTTTAGTGGGAAAAAAGTGGCTTTGATTTAGTTTGATGAACCCTATTTATTATTATGATTTGTGTACATAAACTTAAATTCTGATCTTGCCCTTGTTGTTCACTTCTGTGTGTTCTTTTCTTTTTTTTCTTTTTTGTTTCAGACAATTGACCAGTGAAAGTATAATCTTCAGATCTGTGTTTTTTTTTTTCTTTTACTGTTTTGTTTGGGATTCTATGAATGACCATGAATTTTGATGATATGAAATGGTTGCTTGATTTTCTTGATTGCTGCTTTATGAATAAAAAATAATGATGCTTGCAGTTTGTATTTGGTCTTATTCTAACTGGGTTTTGTATTTGGCAGGCTTTTAGTTTGGGAGGAATGTTATTGTGAACAACCAACATACTCTGGTCTTCCCCACGTTTCTGGAATCAAGAGCCCCGAACTGGCTTTCGATGACTGGGAAGCTTGCTGGGCTTCTGTTGAAGGTCGTTCTTCCCAGCTTGTTCAAGCAGGGGACAATGTCCATTCACTAGTAAACAAGTTGATGATGGACAACCAAGTCCATGTTGTAGGGGAAGGGTATGCTTATTTTTCAATTCTGTTTTGTTGGGAACTGACCTTATGCATTTTGCTTTTGGTGATTTTCTAGTGGCAATGAAATACCGGAGGTTTCTGTCTTCAAAACAGTTATATTGTATTTTTTGTTTTTTTCAGACTTGTTGGGCGGTCTGCATTTACCGGGAACCATCAGNAGGTTTCTGTCTTCAAAACAGTTATATTGTATTTTTTGTTTTTTTCAGACTTGTTGGGCGGTCTGCATTTACCGGGAACCATCAGTGGATTCTTTTGGAAAACTGCAGAAGAGAAGCACATCCTCCAGAGGTATATGTTATAGGATGAGTGCTTCAGAGTCAGATTACGCTGAGAATTGAAGTTGATGAATATGGCTACTCAATTGATGTTTACATTTGTACCTCTTTTATTCAGGTAGTATCAACAGATTTGTATCTGATATCTGACCTAAAAAAGACTTTACTTTCTGTGGGTGCTTTCAGGTTCTAAATGAGGTGTGCCAGCAATTTTCAGCTGGCATGCAGGTATTGTAGTTGATAGCTTGGTATTCTCTGGCATGCTTTTTATTTTGATGCTCCATCATGATATTGATGTTTGGTTTGCAGACTGTTGCGGTTATTCCTGTTCTTCCTCATGGTGTTGTTCAACTTGGTTCATCCTTGGCTGTAAGTTCATTCCTTCAAATATCCTATTATTTAATGTAATTTCAGTAACCCATGTGTGCTTGTTTGTAATTTTTTTGAGGTTGTTAATGTTACCTCACTCCTGTAGGCTGGGTTTATACCTTTTGAGTGAACCATGGTCTATAGCAGAGTTTGTTTCTTATATTGACTATTGATTGTTTGTTCTTTGTCTATCCTGTCGAATGCCCACGGCGGTGTTAGTGACACATAAAGAATAAAGATCTCAATCGGTGCTTGCCCAAAAAGATTATTCTTTTCCTTTGTTGTGGGGGTGGTGTGTGAGACTTCCATCTATGCTTTACTCTTGGTTGCTGGCCATTAATTTTGTTCTTGGCTAATAAATACATGAACATACATCAAGCAAAACAATCAGGACCAAGTCTATTTGTTTGTCTAAAAGCATAACAATGTTCTCCACATTAGGTTTTTGTTTGGGTCAATATACAGAACTTCCATGGNAATGCTTTACTCTTGGTTGCTGGCCATTAATTTTGTTCTTGGCTAATAAATACATGAACATACATCAAGCAAAACAATCAGGATCAAGTCTATTTGTTTGTCTAAAAGCATAACAATGTTCTCCACATTAGGTTTTTGTTTGGGTCAATATACAGAACTTCCATGGTTTGGCCAAAATAAAGAATCTCAATACCTGCATACTTCAGAATCAATGATATGGACTAAGCATTACTGAAGGCAAGTATGGCAAATGCAGGATAAAGTACTTTACTTGTAGACCTTATGCTGCAAGAAAAATTGGTGGTAATATNTCCTGCATACTTCAGAATCAATGATATGGACTAAGCATTACTGAAGGCAAGTATGGCAAATCCAGGATAAAGTACTTTACTTGTAGACCTTATGCTGCAAGAAAAATTGGTGGTAATATGGAATCGAAAATTTTCTGCAATGTTTATCTATTCAAAAAGCAAAGGAAGTTTCTTGTTGTTGGACGTTTGTTCTATCTGTTTTACTTATTGAAGAAAAAAGTTTGAATTATTTTTAGTCTGCCCTGCTATTATTTCTAATGCCAGAAATGATCTATTTCTGGTATTTTAATGCATTCAAATTGTCCATTATGATTGTTTGCTTCAAGTTCTTAAACATTTACTGTCCCATCCTTGCTGTCTCAGATTATGGAGAATATGGGTTTCGTGAATAACGTGAAAACCTTAGTTTGTCAATTAGGAAGTGTTCCTGGTGTTTTGTTATCTGACCACCATGTGACAAAAGTTGATCCTCCAAAGATTGGGGTACCCATCTGTCTTGGAAAATCTGTTTGTGTGGATTCATCTGGGAGATCTATGGTGACAAATTCTATTCGTACAAGTGCTGGCAGCTGCAGCCAACAAAGCCAATCGACCCAGGCTTTAGCATTTGCTGGTGAAACTTCTTATCCACAAATGAGACAGACTCAGGATAGCTTGCGGTCTCTTGGTTTGACATTACAAGCTTCTAACATGGACCAAAGTATTTTTAAATCCCACATGGATCACCATGAAGCAAAACTTTTTTCGGCAATAACACCAAACCTTTCTTCAATTAGCCAACTGGAAAAAGGAGTAACAAAAGCTGAAGTGATTCCCTTGAATCCGGAAATATGGTTGAACCAGCATGATTCTTTGTACATTCCAAGGTCTGGAATAGATCAACCACCTTGTTTTGAAAGCCCATCAGCTGCAAATGGTGCCCACATAAGATTAATGGAACGGCAGATCTTGACAGATGCTGGCCTCCAAGATCATTTGAACAGCAGTCTCAAAGCATCGAATGGCTTTATGATGACTCAGCTGAGAACAAATAGAGACCTAGCTTCTACTTCTCACAAAGATTCTGTTCCTATACCATTAGCGGAAGTAAGCGGGTTACGTAATGGTGTTAATAGTCATACGAGAGCAATTTCACAGCAGTGTTCCCTTTCAGATGCAAACAGACATGTTCACAATCGTATATCTTGCCCACATATTGCTGAGAGTAAGCATCAAAATGTGGATTCATCTGAAATTGAGGTGTTTTCATCTGAGTTTGCAGGGCGCTATACTGATCACTTGGTTTCAGGTGGTTTTGGCCTCCGAAATCATAATGATACACCTGACAAATGTTCTCAAATTGAGTTGGCAGTAAGCAAAGAAAGAACAGAAAATGATTTATTTCAAGCCCTTAGCATCCAATTGCCACAACCAGATGAGCATCTGAGTTTCAATGAGCATATTCCTGTTTTGGATTATGATAACCAAAATAATGGCTATGGAACCCAAACTCCAAGGTTGAAAGGTACCAAATATGAAGATTCATGTGTCCAACCTCCATCAGGTGATGACTTGTTTGATATTTTAGGGGCAGATTTCAGAAGCAAACTTTTGAATGGCAGCTCCAACAATCATTTGAAGAAGGGGCAGGAGGATGCAAACACACAAAATTTGGATAATAGTCCTATATCTATGAAATATCAGGGTGCTGGTTCTGACTTGTATTCAGTTAATGAAGGGTACTCTGATAGCGGTAGTTTCTCTGTGACAGGCACTGATCATCTTTTAGATGCTTTGGTCCCGAAAATTCACTTTGCTGCCAAGCAGAGCTTAGATGATAATGTCTCTTGCAGGACGACATTGACAAACCTCAGTAGTTCTTCTGTTCCTGTTGCTTCACCCTCCTATGGCTGGGCGGGGCTGTCCAATCTAATGCAAGGAGATTTATTTGGTACGCCCAAGTCTCTGGCAAAAGTAGGGCAACTGAGCACGAGTTCAATTCGATCTGGATCTTGCAAGGAAAATGCAGGAAACTACTCCCAAAGTCATTCCATTTCTGGATCTCAAATCAGTTCGTGGGTTGAACAGGGCCATGACATGAAGCAGAATGGTAGTGTTTCAACTGCATATTCCAAGAGGCCTGATGAAATCAGCAAATCAAATCGCAAAAGGCTTAAACCTGGAGAGAACCCTAGACCAAGGCCAAAAGATCGGCAGATGATCCAAGATCGTGTGAAAGAGTTGAGGGAAATTGTTCCAAATGGGGCAAAGGTAAATGCCTTTTCTTTGGCCCCACCCTGTGGTGCGCACAAAAAAAAAAAAAAAACCCCACTAATAACATTTCTTGTTAGTACTTGTTTTCATGTTCAGGCATTGATGCCATTCAATTATTTTTGGTATGGTGAACAGTGTAGCATTGATGCACTGCTGGAGCGCACCATCAAGCACATGCTTTTCTTGCAAAGTGTCTCCAAGCATGCAGACAAGCTAAGACAGACGGGAGAGCCCAAGGTGAGGGCACAACCCCTTTTACTACTTTTTTCTATATATCATGCTTCAAAGAAGTCAAAACCTATCCTTATGTCAAAACAATGTTGTGCATTGGGTGATGGTTTTTTTTTGAATTTGGGAGTGGGAGATGGGATGTTTGAATAGAAAATAAAGTATGTCGCTTTAAGTTTCTCAACTTGAAGATATTTTCTTATGATTATTTCTGAAAACATAACCATGAAAATTGGAGAAAGAAGGTCGGTAGTTTTAATTCTATTTGAACATAATATGGGTTAATGGTAAGAGTTTCCAGTATTGCCATTGAATTTGGTAATTTCTACTACACTTGATAGTCGTGATGAAGGATGTTTGTGAGAGCTCTTATGTTCTTATGTGAAACTGTAGATTATCAGCAAGGAGGGTGGATTGCTATTGAAAGACAGTTTTGATGGAGGAGCAACATGGGCATACGAAGTTGGTTCGCATTCTATGGTGTGCCCTATCATAGTTGAGGATCTAAATCCACCTCGTCAAATGCTCGTGGAGGTAGTGACAGCCACCTTTTATATCTCGACATTGATGCGTTATGCTTTCTTACTTGTTAGCTGACTGCACCTGGTAGTTTTTAGTAGCTTGCTATTTATTATGTTCTGTTTGTTTGTGTTTTGTGACAGATGCTTTGTGAAGAACGGGGCTTATTTTTGGAAATAGCTGACATAATTAGAGGTTTGGGATTAACCATCTTGAAGGGGGTGATGGAAACTCGGAATGACAAGATCTGGGCACGCTTTGCAGTTGAGGTAATATTTCTAAGGAGCACTGCCTCAATATTGGCAAATCTATATCATCATTATTGCACATCTTTATGGGACAGAAGTGATTATCACATCCTTTCATAGTCAAATGCATTACATATATATCCAGGTGTCTGAAACAACTTAATCTTCTCTTCCTTGCCTCTTTTCTTTTTGGCTCACGGAAGTATCAGCCTATAAACCATCAGTCTGTTGGGTACAGTACAGATGTATTGTGCTCTTATATGCCAGAGACTAGAGTACAACCNTGGTAAGAGTTTCCAGTATTGCCATTGAATTTGGTAATTTCTACTACACTTGAGAGTCGTGGTGAAGGATGTTTGTGAGAGCTCTTATGTGAAACTGTAGATTATCAGCAAGGAGGGTGGATTGCTATTGAAAGACAGTTTTGATGGAGGAGCAACATGGGCATACGAAGTTGGTTCGCATTCTATGGTGTGCCCTATCATAGTTGAGGATCTAAATCCACCTCGTCAAATGCTCGTGGAGGTAGTGACAGCCACCTTTTATATCTCGACATTGATGCGTTATGCTTTCTTACTTGTTAGCTGACTGCACCTGGTAGTTTTTAGTAGCTTGCTATTTATTATGTTCTGTTTGTTTGTGTTTTGTGTCAGATGCTTTGTGAAGAACGGGGCTTATTTTTGGAAATAGCTGACATAATTAGAGGTTTGGGATTAACCATCTTGAAGGGGGTGANTCAGATGCTTTGTGAAGAACGAGGCTTATTTTTGGAAATAGCTGACATAATTAGAGGTTTGGGATTAACCATCTTGAAGGGGGTGATGGAAACTCGGACTGACAAGATCTGGGCACGCTTTGCAGTTGAGGTAATATTTCTAAGGAGCACTGCCTCAATATTGGCAAATCTATATCATCATTATTGCACATCTTTATGGGACAGAAGTGATTATCACATCCTTTCATAGTCAAATGCATTACATATATATCCAGGTGTCTGAAACAACTTAATCTTCTCTTCCTTGCCTCTTTTCTTTTTGGCTCACGGAAGTATCAGCCTATAAACCATCAGTCTGTTGGGTACAGTACAGATGTATTGTGCTCTTATATGCCAGAGACTAGAGTACAACCAGATCTGATTGTAATAGATATACCCTGAAAGTCGTGTTTATTCGTGAATTTAGAAAATGTCATAAAGTGCCGAATTAAATTGGTTACTTGTGAAATGTTATATGTTAAATCTTCACAGTTACAGAATATCAACTGTATGTGGTCTCTTGTATGACTACTAGACAAGTTTTACCACATGAATGGCCCATTATGCTATACCTCAAAACACTTTTAAGGAAATAGGAAAAGAGAGCTTAGTATCCTCCAAAATTTACAAAAACATGTCATAGGGCTGATTTCTTTCGTTTAAAGATGTTGCAGCCATTGGAAAATATGGATTTCACATTTGTTTTGTTTGTTCTTTTCTTAAATTGTACTTGCTCTGAAGTGAATTTCTCATCATCCAATGATATTAATCCGTAGTCTCATTAGTTTATTACTCTTGATCTGTATTTAAAATGTGGAATCGCTCATTCAAACCTTCTTCAGATGCAAACAGGAGTTGAGTGTTGATTTTAGCATTGGTTTTGTTAGGTTTTCTAGTACAAAAATAGCTTGTGAATAGCATGAAGAGGCTAACATGGTTTCATCGATTACGTATTTCACAGTTGGAAAGTGGAAAAATATGCATTNAATGCATTACATATATATCCATGTGTCTGAAACAACTTAATCTTCTCTTCCTTGCCTCTTTTCTTTTTGGCTCACGGAAGTATCAGCCTATAAACCATCAGTTTGTTGGGTACAGTACAGATGTATTGTGCTCTTATATGCCAGAGACTAGAGTACAACCAGATCTGATTGTAATAGATATACCCTGAAAGTCGTGTTTATTCGTGAATTTAGAAAATGTCATAAAGTGCCGAATTAAATTGGTTACTTGTGAAATGTTATATGTTAAATCTTCACAGTTACAGAATATCAACTGTATGTGGTCTCTTGTATGACTACTAGACAAGTTTTACCACATGAATGGCCCATTATGCTATACCTCAAAACACTTTTAAGGAAATAGGAAAAGAGAGCTTAGTATCCTCCAAAATTTACAAAAACATGTCATAGGGCTGATTTCTTTCGTTTAAAGATGTTGCAGCTGTGCCAGGCTTTCATTGGAAAATATGGATTTCATATTTGTTTTGTTTGTTCTTTTCTTAAATTGTACTTCCTCTGAAGTGAATTTCTCATCATCCAATGATATTAATCCGTAGTCTCATTAGTTTATTACTCTTGATCTGTATTTAAAATGTGGAATCGCTCATTCAAACCTTCTTCAGATGCAAACAGGAGTTGAGTGTTGATTTTAGCATTGGTTTTGTTAGGTTTTCTAGTACAAAAATAGCTTGTGAATAGCATGAAGAGGCTAACATGGTTTCATCGATTACGTATTTCACAGTTGGAAAGTGGAAAAATATGCATTGAGAAAATGGAAGAAGTACAATAGTACTTCAACTGCATTACATGGCTGGAAGCCCTGAAATTCCCTATTTAGAAATTATCAAGTACCTGAATGGGAGTCAATTAACGTTTGGTGTTTTAGCCCATAAAGCTTGATGAACAATTTTTCTGCAGTCTGCTTAGGATCGGACACAGTAGGATCAATTTTTCTTAGTTTATGATGGGTATCATCATTTCCTCTCTGTCGAAACGATGCATCAGCGTGTTCCTTTGTTATGGGTGGTTGCATGCTGCCTGAATAAATATGTGACTAGCCCAAGTCAAGATCTTATTATGCATAGTATCTTGTTAGCCAACCGCTATGCTATGTCTATATTGTTTTCTTTCTCATGGAAAGTGGGTATACATCTACCAAAACGACTTCCTCTTTGAACAGTAAAGAGGGAAAGAAAAAAATCAAATAAAAAAAAAAAAGGGGTCAGTCTTCCTTAGTATCCATCTATAATTCTAATTCTAGTAAAAGCCAGGTAAAAAATTTCAGAAGAATTGGGTTGGAATGAATTTCCTATCATTTGTATCCCTTTCCTTTCGAAATACAAACATGGGAATCAAATGACCGAGTTAACAAAATTATTTTGTCTAATAACACATTTAACCTATTGATGTTTGTATTTCTAATGTTAGATTTTGCAAACAGGCTAACAGGGATGTGACCAGGATGGAAATATTTCTCTCACTTGTTCAACTCTTGGAGCAAACTATGAAAAGTGGTTCAGCAGCAGCTAAGGGCATTGTCAATGATAATGTGATGATACACCAGTTCCACCAAGCTCCTTCAATACCTGCAACCGGTGGACCTTGCAGTTTGCGGTGAGTCACTTTCTTATCCGATTCTGGCCTGGATATGTTGAGAGTGGGCGCAGTTAAGCTTTGCCATGATGTGATGATCCACCAGTCCCACCAAGCTCCTCCGATACCTGCGACCGGTGGACCTTGTAGCTTGCGGTGAGCCACTTTCTTATCTGATTCTGGCCTGGATATGTTGAGAGCGAGCGCAGTTAAGCTTGCCATGACCAACATTTATATATGACCGATCTTTCCAGTGTCCCAGTGGTTCTAAACCTGACATTTTTGTCTACCATAAACTTTAACTGTTTGACCTCACCTTCCATAAGGAGAGAGATTTGTTTAGGTTGTAATGTACATTTAAGAACTTCCATGTAATTTGATTTGAATCTGGATATCTGTAAGTGGCATGTATCAATCAGATGAAGAATTTTCTTTTCACAATTATCCTTATAAAATTTCGTCCCCTTGGGTATATGTAATTATACTTTTAACAGAAAACTTTTTTCTTTAAAAAAAATTGTAGGGGGAAAGGGGGTAGTGGTGTATGGGAGCAATGAATTTGTAAGTGTGTTCTCATTTAACAGATTTATGGCAACAATAGGACAAAAAGAGTGTACAAATTGCTGACTGTTTGACGAGCCTAATGCAATATGAATTTGGTTATACATAATCATAAATGAATTGGTATGAATTTAACAAATATTAACACGATAAAATTAGGACCTTTTAGACCCGAAGGACTCACCTGTTTTGTATGGTGGCCGACTGTAAAGAAAGCAAACTTTTCTATTTTTTTTTGGCAGATACTCTTCTCAAACCCTGCAGTGATGACAACTTCATGCAGTCAGCCGCTTTTTTTTAATGGTGTACGACTGCTTGGTGGAAATAGGGTTTAGCGTGGCAATTCCTTCAACATTTTGANGGAAAGTGGGTATACATCTACCAAAACGACTTCCTCTTTGAACAGTAAAGAGGGAAAGAAAAAAATCAAATAAAAAAAAAAAAGGGGTCAGTCTTCCTTAGTATCCATCTATAATTCTAATTCTAGTAAAAGCCAGGTAAAAAATTTCAGAAGAATTAGGTTGGAATGAATTTCCTATCATTTGTATCCCTTTCCTTCCGAAATACAAACATGGGAATCAAATGACCGAGTTAACAAAATTATTTTGTCTAATAACACATTTAACCTATTGATGTTTGTATTTCTAATGTTAGATTTTGCAAACAGGCTAACAGGGATGTGACCAGGATGGAAATATTTCTCTCACTTGTTCAACTCTTGGAGCAAACTATGAAAAGTGGTTCAGCAGCAGCTAAGGGCATTGTCAATGATAATGTGATGATACACCAGTTCCACCAAGCTCCTTCAATACCTGCAACCGGTGGACCTTGCAGTTTGCGGTGAGTCACTTTCTTATCCGATTCTGGCCTGGATATGTTGAGAGTGGGCGCAGTTAAGCTTTGCCATGATGTGATGATCCACCAGTCCCACCAAGCTCCTCCGAAACCTGCGACCGGTGGACCTTGTAGCTTGCGGTGAGCCACTTTCTTATCTGATTCTGGCCTGGATATGTTGAGAGCGAGCGCAGTTAAGCTTGCCATGACCAACATTTATATATGACCGATCTTTCCAGTGTCCCAGTGGTTCTAAACCTGACATTTTTGTCTACCATAAACTTTAACTGTTTGACCTCACCTTCCATAAGGAGAGAGATTTGTTTAGGTTGTAATGTACATTTAAGAACTTCCATGTAATTTGATTTGAATCTGGATATCTGTAAGTGGCATGTATCAATCAGATGAAGAATTTTCTTTTCACAATTATCCTTATAAAATTTCGTCCCCTTGGGTATATGTAATTATACTTTTAACAGAAAACTTTTTTCTTTAAAAAAAATTGTAGGGGGAAAGGGGGTAGTGGTGTATGGGAGCAATGAATTTGTAAGTGTGTTCTCATTTAACAGATTTATGGCAACAATAGGACAAAAAGAGTGTACAAATTGCTGACTGTTTGACGAGCCTAATGCAATATGAATTTGGTTATACATAATCATAAATGAATTGGTATGAATTTAACAAATATTAACACGATAAAATTAGGACCTTTTAGACCCGAAGGACTCACCTGTTTTGTATGGTGGCCGACTGTAAAGAAAGCAAACTTTTCTATTTTTTTTTGGCAGATACTCTTCTCAAACCCTGCAGTGATGACAACTTCATGCAGTCAGCCGCTTTTTTTTAATGGTGTACGACTGCTTGGTGGAAATAGGGTTTAGCGTGGCAATTCCTTCAACATTTTGACTGTTGTATATGATGCTTGTGTTTTGGAGCATTGAATATTTTTTTTGGTTATTGAGAACCGAGTACAAGTAAGAAGTTAAGGAAAGCTATTGATAGGTCTTTAGTTTAATGATACTTCTTATCTTGTAAAGATTTTGTCTTTTTTTTTAAGGTCAAGGGATCAAGTCCCTCTTCCCACCCCACCCCTCGCCCCC